>VYZP01072655.1:0-27359 GCA_013400635.1 Hypocryptadius cinnamomeus | reverse complement strand
AAAAAAAAAAAAAAAAAGAAAAAAAAAGATAAAAAGACCAAAAATAAATAAATTTTAAAAAAACCCCAAAAACTTAAAAAGGGGAAAAATTTAAAAATATTTAATATTGCTTGGTTTGTTGTGTCAAACTTTAACTTTATATATTTATACGATGTGGTTGCCAAGAATGTTTTCAACAGTATTCTAAATAAAGACCCTTATTTATAAAATCTGTGGTGTTATCTTGACTTTCGTTAGGGCTTCTAGAATTACTAGTGCATTTAGGAGTGGTATTAGATCTCTGCCTTGGCAGGAAGAAGATACAGGCTCTGATTCAGCAAAGAAATCAAGAACATGCTTCAGTTGCACTACTTTGCATAAATATGCTGCTGTCAAAGGGTCTCCTTTCTTCATATTCTCTTGTGGTCACTGCTAAACCTAGACCTGAGCATCACAGGTCATTATTAGAAGGATCAATAAATAAGCATGTTTCTCTTCCTGCCCCCAAAATCTACAATTACATTGTAGGACTTGATCTTACAAAGATGTGTTGAAACCAAGAATCACAAAAAAAAAAAAAAGATCCAGTGCAGCTACTGAAACCATACAAAACTCACAAGAACAGGTACTACATTTTGGGACAAGTGTTTACATTTTTTATTCAAGTTCTGTTTTTTAAGTGTTTGTACTAAATTCATGTATTCTCAGGTATTAGAAACTAATTGCAAATGAGTTTTTGTCATAAAGTTCAAGTCACAGATCACAGTTTTCCTCAAGTTCATGTTGGAATGTAGGCCAAAGATAGGCAGTTTTAATTTGGATTTGAACTTTATGCATCTCTGGCAGCACTGCTCCAGGGATTTGCTTCTTGTTTAGAGCCTCTCTAAAAATAACCAGTGGGCTCTGTTTCATTCAGTATCTATGTGTAACCTTGAAAGCTGGCTATGCAACTGAAAAATGTTTAGCCCTGAGCTGGTTGTCATTGGAAAGTAACAATCAGGGCATTTCTGTGCATCTGGACAAGAATAACCAGCAACTGCGACCTGTTTCTTATCACATCCCTATGATTTATGGATTTTGTATAAACATCACAGTAAAATAAAAACAAAAAACACACTGAAAACCAATCTAGGTATCGTCACCATCCCTAAATACTTTGATGACAGACTAGTCATTGTATTCTCTGTTAGGTGACTGTTATAGAGGGAGTTTGTGCAGCTCTTACCTTAAGCAGGAAAACAAGAGAGGGAACAGCTAATTCCAGGGAATGTCTCCCACTCCTTTAATTGTGTAGGGCCTTGAAGATCAATGTTGTGTGGAGAGGAGAGGAGCAAGCTGCCATGTGTTGAGCAGAGCAACGCAGTTGCTTCTCCTTCTTCCTGGGGCACTCATACTCCAAGCTTGGTGATTTCTCTGAAGCCAGAGGGGCAGGGATGGTAGCAGCAATGGGTATTCCATCCTCATCCAAGAGCTTGTGGTCATGGTGGATGATAAATTAATGTCAAGGCACGGGACCATTCTGTGGAGCAGTCCAGGCTCCCATGGATCAGAGGAGCCTCCAAGGCAGGACTGGCCACTCAGCATCTTCAGCAAAGTCCAGCTTTGTAAAGGTCTTCCGCTGATTCCCTGTGGGCAGAAAACACTCCAGCCCATAAAGATTGAGCTTGCCCCTTTCATTTTTTCCATTAAAAATAAAAATCAAACAAATTTGAGAATGTGCTAATTCATACTATCATGAAACAGGAGGGTCTTAACTAAGGTTGGAAAAATAGGCCAGGTTAGTTGGAAACCTCCATCCCTTATAAAAGCTAAGGAGAGACAGTTGCCTCAAAAACAGGACCTCACACATCATCAATATAATTTTCATTGCCTTCAGCAATGAAATCAGGCCAAATCAGGCCCACAATGCTAAAGATTTAAAAAAATGCTTTTGTGAAATATTAAAGATCGTTTAATCCCCATAATTGGAGTCTGGTAAAAGTATCCATTTTACTGCCATTAAATGGCAACCAAAAAGTATTTTGGCAGCTCAGGAATGACAGAGGCTCTGGACATGCTGGCAGCACACAGTTCATGCCTGCCTTGCTTGCACCCCACTTCTGAGGGACACAATGGGGGGTACCTGGCTGTAGGGCTGGCATGGCAGAGCGGGCACAGGGCACTTGTGCTCAACAATGTACACACAGTTCCATGTGAAGTCATGTATATTGCATTTCACTGATTTATTTTAGCCACCCGAGTTTCCACATACTGATGTTAATGTTACAACAGAGAACAGGCATTTAGCACATCCCAAAATAGATGGATGGATGATGAGGAAAAAATATTCATAGGTTTCCTATGCAGAGCCCATCTTTCTCCCATTGATGTCAGTGAGAAAAGTTCACTGGAGTAAGGCCAAAGGGCATCAGCACTGATAAATACATGTTTAGGTTACAAATATATTTATTTTTTTACACTTAGATAAGGGAAATTGTTCCCCTGTGCCATTCTTCCTGTTTATTTCTAAGGTAATAAATATATTTAAAACAAAGCCCTGTGCATCAAGAGGACAGCGTGTAACTGATAGAAATATATCCCAGTCTATAAGTAAATATTTTGAGGCTAGTAATATTTGGATTCAGAGCTTTAGTTTAGTTCTGACACAGCCAAGGAGCATATGCAAGGCTGATCCAACATACACAAACTTTGGTTCTTAAATGGGGCTCCTGAAGATGAATTTAGGCGTTTAGGGTTGATCCTACAAGACAAAGTGCAGCCTACCTTGGTCTACAGAAACACTCCAGCATGGGCTCTAAACACAAAATGACAGTCTGAAAGTTTATATCACATAAACTTTCCAGTCCAATATGATGTTTCCTAAGGCACACTGCCTCCACAGGGAAAGTCATACAGATACAAACAAATAAAGGAAAGTAGCTGTCTTCAAACATAGTGATAAGTGTGCATTTTAGGAATGTTTGATTTGATTTGGTAGCTTAAGAAAGCACTGCATGATACCGGTTTATCTCACTCAAACCACTGCTATGGAAAAAGTGAAGAGGAATACATTTATACCTCACTTACATGTAATAAATGCTCCAATTTTACACTTCATCAGATCATTTGCCAGTATGAGAATGAAGAGGATCTTTTTCCTACTTTCAATATTCCACAATAAAGTGGAATAAAATTGCAACTAACAATGTTAAACACCATTTCCTGCATTATCATAGCAATACTGCTACAGAAGTATTCACATGCTGAACATTCAATTTTAGGTAAAAGACATATGAACTATTCCTGGTTTTCCCTTTTAAAATATTTTATTATCTGTATCCAAATATATTAAAGAAATATTAAATTGGCAGTTGCTTCTCACCAGATGCTGCTCTTCTAGAATGACTTGTCATTTTCAACTCAAGATAAAGACCTTAAAAAAATTGAAAGTGGACAGAAAAGCAGTTTTCATTTCACATCTTACATTTTGCAGAGATATTTGAAAGGTTCAAAGTGTGCAAAGGGCCAAAACTGCCATCTTCAGAAGAACTACATCCAAAACAGACAACGAAACCTTTGTACCTCATACCTCATGAATTTTAATGAATGAATTAATTAATATTTCATTTTTGTTAAAAAATTTCCTTGAAATCAGTAGGAATATTTCCAGCTTCAGCAGGAATATTTTCAGGCTACTGCACATAATACTGTCTGGGATAGTGTTCACGTAGCAGTGCAAAGCCAGGACAAACTCCCTGCTGTGACCCTTTGCTCACGCTCTGGTCACTGACCCATTTCTGTCACAACGCTTTTCAATCCTGAGCACAACCCTCTGAACAAGCTGCCAGGCTTTAGTGCTCACCTGATCTTGAAAGTACCATCCAGAAACTGCCCCCATAATGGTGCTGAAAGCCTGCAACAGTTCCTAAATGAGTGGCTGACACGCAGCCTGTGATAGCAGGAGATGGTATGAAGGTCATTTCACATAACTTGCATGTGGCAATCTTGGCTTCACAGGCAGTAGGTAAAAAGGCCTCTGTAGAGTCAGAGTTCAAATCTCTGACAGCACGACCTGAAGATCATCTTGGGAGGCACATCCAAGTACCTCATTAAGCACTATTTACTATCAGCTCACCCTCCCTCAGCCTTTCAAATCACTGGTTTTCTAGTAAAACTGTTGAACGGCCATGACCTCCTCTCCTTGATGGATGCAGCATGCTCTCTTCTCAACAGGCTTGCTGCACAACTGGGAATGTCATTAAGTGGAGTCCTTTCCATATTTGACATTTCAGGGCTAACGAGGGAGGGGATGGTCCCTAGCATACTACAGAAGAGCTGTCAGATAGTCCTTTCCCTCCCAGGACCCAGCAGGAATTAGGAACATGTCTGACAGAGCCACTTGGGTCAGTACAAGGAATCCAGAAATTTCCCTGTGGACCCAGAAACCTCTATTTTGCACACACAGCCACTTCTGAATAAAGATCTTAACACTGTAAGCTAATGGTGAAAACTGATCTATCCTGTAACCATGGGGTGATAGAAAACCTCAGGGGTTTCCCAATAATACAATCAACATGGCACCGAATTCACATTTTCTTACTACAACACCAATAACTTTTATCATTTATAGGCATCTTAGCAACATCAACAACAGTGCTATTTAATGTAATAATCAATGCATAACCTCATATTTATCAATAGCAAGGCAAATATTGTAACTATTTACTAAAAATTTACTAAAAACTCTAACAGACAATAACCCACTTAATCACATGACTGAGGGAGGTTGCAATTTTTATTGGGATGTTGTTATTTTTTGTTGGAAGTCAGATTCACTCAGAAGCCTGTGTCTCAGCACAGTTACCACCTAGTGCTGCATATCCATGGCAGTAAAAGGGGTCCCCCAATCTCCACAATCCTCCCTTAACCCACCTGAACTGACCTTGAGCCTTTTCTGGTCCAACAGCCACATCTGCTGGGAAAAATATTAACTACATTTCTTCCTGAAATCATTGCTTGGTGAACTCCATGTTCTGTTTTATCATCTTTCCATAATGTAACATTTGTTGGTGCAGAAACAGCAAAAATATTCAGTCTTCAGACAGCACCTAGAGGCCCATACACTAGGAGCATCAAGAAAAGTATATTAAAAAAAACAATTTCTTCCCTACCAAGAACCTTCTACAGAAACAGAGAGAAAAAATTGTACGAATAGTATGGTTGGTTGGGTTTTGGCTTTTTTATTGCTAGACAAATTCTGAGGCACCACTCTATTTTTCTTTAAGTGAAAAATAAAGAAAAGGAGGGAGAAAATGGAAGGTCTTTGAATGCATTGTAGGGCCTGTGCTGCGAGCAGTGGTCCCGAGGCAGACAGGCTGTTTGCCCAGAAGGCAGGTGGGGAAGATGCTGAGGAACTGCAGATGACAGCAGGATCACAATGACATTCTCTGGTGACAAAGTCCCTCAGTAGGGCACAAATCTTGGCCAACAGACCAAGGGAGGTGATTTTCCTCTCTACTCTGCTCTGGTGAGATCCCACCTGGAGCTGTGCCTCCAGCTCTGGGTCCTCAGCACAGAAGGGATATTGACCTGTTGGGGTGAGTTCAGAGGAGGCCACCAAGATGATCAGAGGGATGGAGCACCTCTCCTATGAGGAAAGGCTGAGAGAGTTGGGATTGTTTAGCCTGGAAAAGAGAAGGCTTCAGGGTGGCCTTCCAGTACCTGAAGGGAAAATACAAGAAAGATGAAGAGACATTATTTAAAAGACCATGTAGTGACAGGACAAAGAGGAATGGCTTCAAACTGGAAGAGAGCAGGTTTAGATTAGGTATTAGGAAGAAATTTTTTACTGTGAGAGTGGTGAGACACTGGTACAGGTTGCCCAGAGAAGCTGTGGATGCCCCACCCCTGGCAGTGTTCAAGGCCAGGCTGCATGGAGCTCTGAGCAACCTGGTCTAGTGAGAGGTGTCCCTTTCCATAGCAGAGGGGTTGGAAGAAGATGATCTTTATGGTCCTTTCCAACCCCAACCATTCTATGATTCCTTTTATACTTTGGTCACACAACATTCCTTTCTTTCACATCAATGCTCTACTTCTGAATCCTAAACCAAATGAAACAATACCTTTTCGTTCTGAATTTTTAGACTTGTTTTTATGGCACCTGTGAGTTTCCTGAGGCAGGAGCCTAGACAATCCACATTTGAGAGCTGCTGCTTGCTGCAGTGTGGAAGTACATCATTGAACGAACAAGCAGTGTGCAAGCTTTTCTCCAGACCACCGGAGGGCAGCATTTCCACGAAAAACAGGACCTCGACTTTTTTTTTTCTTTTTTTCTTTTTTTTTTTTTTTTTTTTATTTGCNNNTTTGGTTTTTTTTTTTTTTTTTTTTAATTGTATACATTCCTTTTTTTCCCCCCTAAACTCTCACATCTAACTCTTTCTCAGTTCAGGTAGAGAGTATCATTTGACACCGTGACAACTGAAATCAATGAGCCAAATTCTTACCCAGTGTAAATTCATCAGTCTTGCTGGCAGTTGACACAGTATATTTGGATTATTACAGCAAGTACAAGCTCGTGGGTTGAGTATGGATGCTAAAAGATGCATTTTTATGCAAAAAAACCTACAGGCTTTTTTGTCTATATGGCAAGGCTATGTATGGACGAAAGTTCAGGATGAAGAGCATTACAGAGCAAAGCATTTATACAACAGCTTGTAAAGGGAGACCCATTCTCCACGCAGGGCACGTAATGCTCTCATTACAGATCTAATAGCATAGAAATACAAATGGATGCAAGGGGGTTCGTGTGTCACACGTGTTCCTTTGTATGGGACAGGTCACTCTTACAGCCCTTTGTTCCCTTTGGAAAGGAAGTGGTTATGTGCTAGGCACTCATGCTCTATGCTCTGAAAGGCTGTCCTCTGCAGAACTACACACTTGAAACAGCTTGCAGTTGAAAGCCAGCTGCTCAAAATGTAGTCCCAAATATGCCTTTCAAAAGCTTCACAAATGCCAATTACATTAAGTGATAAGGAAAAAAGCAACCAAGTAATGTGCCTAATTAACAAAGCTAGAGATGGAGCCAGCCACTTGGTTTGAAGTACTTCCAAGAGAGATGTTAAATGCAATGGTCAGGGCAACTCTGGAAGAAATAAATTAACATGCTGGGCTAATATTTCAAGCTCTGTGGGAGTAAAAACTGTGTGTGGTAAGGGGAAACAAAGGTAAAAATATCACAGGGTGCTATTCTGTTTGTTTGTTTGCCAAGGACACTTTAGCTTTTGCCATTTATTATTCTTCATGGTATGCTCGAAATTATGCAAGAAGACATAAAAGTGTCAGCATTGCATCACTGGCCTTGCTAAATTTATCTTTTACCCACCTGTTAAATCTCAGCTCAAGGTCAAGAGAAAAACCATTTTAAGTGAATGGACTATGAGACAGACACATTCATGAAAAAAACCTAAGTAGGGTTCTTTTATCTTTAGTACTAACTGCAACCACAGTTTAAAAGATTCCCCACACTATAGGACAACAGTGGAGTTTTTTCCTGGTCCTCATAAATAAGAACTGACTGACAGCTGCCTGGTTCCAAATCTTAGATACCTGTGGTTGGGAAAGCTCAGGCCGTCACAAACTCTCAAGTTCCAGCAAGTAGTGTGGCTTGAATCCATTCCAGTACTCATCTGTTGGCAGCTGTTTCCATCTGCTCCTTCTTGAACCATTCTGCTCCCTAGGGAAGAGCAGGAAGATTGTCACGCAATGAACTCGCTTGTTGTGAGCTGGCTGCTCGTGTTCTACCCCAATCTGTCATCTCACCTCATCTGCTCTCTGGCCTTTTTTTGCCATAAGAATTCTGAGTTCTGCTCTGCACCTAAGGGGGAAAAGAAACCCCAAATCAACCATTCCTCAAATTATTCCTTCTTTTAAGTACAAATAGTTATTATGAACAAGAGATGCAGAAAAGATTGATCAGATCTCTTAGTGCTCACAGCTGAATCACACAGTGATTCCTGCATGTATGTTTTGCAGCTAAAAGTGTCTGACATACCTTCACTTTGTGATGAGGGAAGGCAGATGCCCTTCAAGCACTCCATGACCATTACCCGCGGCCTTTTTTTGTCTGGTTCTGTGGTAAAACACAAAACGGAGAAAGAGAAAAAAAAATCAAAAATAACATTTTCTATTTTAGACGTCAGTGTTTATGTTTCCAGACTTGCAGTTGAGCCTTTAGGAACTTTGGTTGACTGAGCAAATGTCTGTGCACATTAAGGCTCCTCTCTTAATTTGTCCCATTGCTATTTTATGTACTTGTTAACTTGATATCTACACATTAACATTAATTGGCCAGACTAAGCAAAAGATTTTATTTTTTTCTTAACCAAGATAATTAGTTTTATATTTTCATCTTTGAAAGTTTTAATTTATACTTTGATATATTATCTCTAGCCTGATTTCCAACTGGACCAAATCCCCTCAAATCTCTTGGGCATTCAAAACTTTCAGGTGTACCTGAAAATGCTAACTTTTGTTCAGAAACATCTTTTCTTTTTTCAGTCCCAAAGAACCTGAAAGTATATCCCTAAATATAAGCAGCATTCTGCAGATCCTGTTCAGCCTAGGGTTCAGAGGGGGGAAATAATCAATAAGAGAAGCAATACAACAGAATATGGAAACAAAGCTGTAGAGGATTCCATTAGTAACACAAATGCAATCATCTGGATTTTGCCCTAGCCAGAATTATACATATTTGTGGATATGTTGGTCAAAATAACTCCTAAGGACTTTACAAGCATAAACTCAGGAAAACAGAGTAATTTCACTGACTTGCCCCGTCACCTTTTCTGTGCTGCACTGTCCTTTGCAGCATGCATCTGTCTGCTTGGATTATGCAGTGGTCAAACTGGGCCACACAAACACAGCACCACTTCAGCACTTCTGCATGGAGACCTTTATAATGAAGGCTTCTGAAGGGGCTTGGCATGATAAAGCAATTAAGCTTTGCCCACATCCTGAATTACTACCACACAATCAACCATTTCCTCCACTTTTTAACAGGCAGGATAAGCTGGTGAACAATTTCAGAATAACTTGTAGAAATCTATTGTATTTTTTATTACAATTGGAAAATTGTCAAAGAAAAAAAGGTCTTTATTATAGATTTGAGAACTGGACCCTCCTGTTTTCTCATTGCTCCATAGGAAAGCCAATAAACATGCTATTGTAGGCCCTCTTAGGACGAGAATCCATCCTAGAAGACCAGAAAAGTCCAAGTTTGTATGAGAACGGAGCATTTCTTAAGGAAGACCCAACTCTGATTTCTTGCAGGCCAACTCTCAATATCTTGTCCCACTGTGATCCTTCTCTGCTTCCTCATTATTTCCCAATTCCTTCTACTGCTGGGCTACCTAAAGGCAAAGACTACAACTGCAAAACCTGGCAGAACCCACAGATGAATCAGACTGAATCAGTAAACAATGACTAAAAGTGCAGCGTCATAGGAACAAGCATATCACTGTGCCTCAAGTTAAATCATTTAAATACAAACCTGCTGCAAATCTTAACAGGAATTCCAACCACAGTCTGGAGGGCTGGTATAGTCCTATTGCACTGGGATTCTTCCCCAGGTCCTGGAAACTCTCGGCAGAGCATGTCCTGCTTCCTGGAGTGCAGAAACCATTAATTATAGCATGTCCCAGAAGGTAAAGGCAGAGGACAAGCTAGTAGAGGTGCCATCCCTACACTACTGCCTTTCTTCTAGCTCTCAACACTTCATTTAACTGGAACAAAAGGCTGCTGTCAATGCTGAGGCTTAGGCCCAGGCATAAGACAAGATAAAGAAACCTTCATTTCCATCAGCTGCTCCAAGATTTGGGACAGAAAGTGGATTTTGCTTTCCATTTACTCACATTTATATTGTATAAATCCTGGCTTTTGACAAAAGAAATGCAGCAGATTTCATCCTTAGTGCCAATTATTTAACTAGCATCACTGGAACTATTATATTTTATATCTCTTCATATGCAGCATTCAAATAATTACTTCAACAGGATTAAATGTCATATTTCATGGGACTGGCTGTGTAAATATTTACAAAGCTAGAGAACAGAAAAGACATCTCAGAGTTATTGATTCATGTCAAATATTGAGAAGCTGGGTTAATCAAGGGATTTAAGCAATGCTTTAAACCTTTGAGTCAGCATTGTTGAGATTTATTTAAACTACTCTTACCTTTCAACATCTAAAGTTTTACAAATCGTTTATAACAATAAAGACTTACAGGCCATTTTCCCATCTGTCTGAGGACATTTCAGTTACTATTGTGAACTCAGTAGGCTGAAGAAGTAATAACAGCTGTGAAAAGTGAATCATTCAATAAAAATAAAGTTCTCATTTCACTAAAAAAAAAGGTAAGAAATATTCTAATTATTTTGTTGTATTAGAGAAATAGCCAGATGATAGGCAAGCATATACATTCTATAAAATGGAGCATATTCCATACTCCTTAGTCAGAAACAGACCATAATTTTTTTTTCTGTTTTTTTGGTGGTTAAATGAAAAAGATACACTTGCAGAGCTGAGAGCTGCATGCCTTTTTCAAGAAAAGACTAGCACCTCCTGTTCTGTATTCTGTATATAGTAGTTGTGAAATACATATGTCTGTATCTATGTGTTTGTGTCTGTTGCTATGTTCATGCACCTGCAAATTGGCTGAGATCTTAAAAACATAATGACAGCATTAGTAGAGTTTTGTTTTCAGAAAAGGCTGACTAGGCCAGTCTCAGAAAGTCAAGGACCTTCTAGGACCCCCAAAACAAATCAGCTAATAAAATAAAGCCAAGTCCCTGGCCTTTTCTGAAACCCTAGCTGTAGTACATGGTAGGAATTAAATGGTTCCAACCTATGTGCCCTCTTTTGGCAATGCAGATTCAAAGCCCTCAGGATGACTGAGCTCAGCTCGTAGTAATGAGTTTAGATAAGGGTTTTTTTGTTATGTGCTGACAGGAAACTTCCAATTGTAAGCTCAATTTTCCTCATCACCAGCTGGATTTTTGCTGGATCACACCTAGATCAGCACGAAGAAGAGGGACAAATCTATATCCTTCCATAACAAGGTATTGTAACGAAGCAGCACATTAGCTCTATGCCTAATTTCAGATGCTTAAAGTAGATTTTGCTGTGATTTAGCCCCATGATTTCTTGAGGAGCAATTATTTCTGTTTAGGGGAATGGTCTCATCAAAGACAAATCCTGACGCTTTTACTACAGCCTGGACTTGAGGATGTGCTCCAAAAGAAGCACAGTGCCTCACCCAGGCTAGATTTCAGGAACTGACAGACAGACAACTCAGCAGTTTTTTGCAGTGCTTATTGCCCTTTTTTGCCTGGAAGGTGCAGTCTTCTCTTTCCCTACAGGTAAAACAGTTTGGAAATCCCCCTAGTCCTTCAGCAAGCAGCAAAACACCACTTCCACCACCTTGCCTTACTTGTGGGCACCATCTCCATGATTGTATCTGCTTGGTTCCATCTCCCATCAATTTTCAGCAAAACCAAATGGATTCAGGTGGGAGTTTCTCTTAGTTAATGGAGTGGGTAAAGACCAAAGATGATCTCTAACATGTCACAATGTTACTTCCTTTTCTTTTTCCAGAGCAGCTTCCATTTATCTCACAGTTTGGTGCACACTTTCTGAAGGATCCCAACGGAATTTGCAAATCAAAAAAGAACATTCACTCAGAAATGTCAGCCCAGTAGAAATGGATGAACAAGTGCAACTCATGAGGCAGAGCACAGCAAATGCTTCTCAGCTCAAAGCAACGACGTGCAATGGTTGGAAAACATGGATGGGAATGAAGTACATATTCAAGCAAAACTGAAGTAATTAAGAATAAAAAAAATCCAGCTATAAAAGTGCAGGAGCAAGCATTTAGCCATAAATTCTGCTGCTCTGGTTACTTTCATTTGAAAGCATCATGACTTCTTTGTATCAGGCTTTGGGCTACACATCTCTTCAGACATGCAGCCTCTCTATGACTCCCTCAGTCAACACCAAGCACAAACCCACAATTTTTTCTCCATTCTCATTCTTTCTACAAAAGGCTTTCATCCAATTAATGACAATTCAGAGGGGTAAATCTAGCCTTTCAGGAAAGTAATAACATCTATGCAATTGCAGCTGCTTTAGTTTTAAATGATTTCCAAGGACAAAATGAGTACATTGCATACTAAAGTCCATCACAGCTTTCCATTTGAAGACCTCAAACCAAATGATTTACAAGGGTCAGTGCTAACAGATCGAGCAATTCACAGCATGATGTAATCTAAAACTGATAAAAAACTGCACTGAAATACTGTTGAGTTGTCATGAATTTAATACAAGAGAGCACAGGCTGAATTATAGCATTCAAGCATTGCAAAACTGGTCTTCCAACCCTGGCTGCCTTTTCTTTTGAGGTTATAACTCTTACAAATCATTCTCTCAGCCTCCTCCAGCTTTAAAACATTTTGAAAGTACTCTCCAGTTTTATTCATAGTTGTGCACAAAGTCACAGGTTTTCTCAACATCTCCTTTTCCTCTTCATGTTGTTACAATGGGTCATTCTTTTTCTTTGAAGAGAAACTGAGTGATGAAATCAGAGCTAGGCTTACATTTCAGGAGCAGGAGCTTCTTCAGCAGTCACCATTGTTGGTGTCCTCACTAGAAACCCCAGAGAAGGAAGAGACTACAGAGGAGTGCAGAATCAAGTATCTTGACACACTAGTAAAGCACCAAAACATACAGCAAATCCTCCTGATGTGCATTTCTGTGCCTATACAGCCCTGGGATTCGGATCTGTCAATCCAGCGTCTTTGGTAAGAGGCAAAATATCTTTATACAATAATGAATATAATGAAATAAAATTTTAGAGAAAGGTTAAAATTTTATTTCAAATTAATGAGTTACTAAGTTTAGGAGTGTTAGGGAATATATGCTCAGTCATCTCCCACATTGAGAAGAAAGCTCCTTCGGAGTTAGAAATCACTGCAGTTCTCAGCTAAAGAAGTAGAGAGCAGGGGGATTAACAAAAGAATAGCATGGAAACCCACTCGTTTATTTTTTTTAGTTTGTAGACAGAATTTAGACCTCTGTCTGAAAGACAATCTACCTTTTCTTGTATATGATTGCCCTGAGAATGCTGAAGTATAGGGCAACAAAGGTGATCCCAGTACACCAGACACAGAAAGAAGGACTCATTCTTCCCGTGTCATCAGAACAGTGAGGTGACCTAACACCAGTGACAAAATTAGTAAATGGACTTGCTCTCTAACTCAGCTACACAGTAGTTTGAAAATTAACATATATCTATGGCTAAAAGTTATTCTTCCACTATCACCACTAAAACTTTTGAGTTAGAAGAAGAGCTAAAATTATAGATAGACCAACAGGACTGCTCAAAGTGCACATATGCTCTCCTGACAGTAGGTGTGCCACAAGGAAGACCTTCAGAGTGACCTTTCTAAACTCTACAGCTCATTTTCCTCACTTATGCCAGATTTTGGTCAACCCCAGCTCAGCGTAGATAATCATCAAAATCTCTCACCAGTTATTAGAATCAGTTCAGGAAAAAAAATGTAAGGTGAATGGCTTTTAATGCATTTAAAAGTTTTCTGGTAACAGCACCTGCAGCTGCTGCTACTATACCATAATCCTTTTCCAAACAGATTGTGAACTGTTTGGAAAACCTACCAACTCTCTGCTTCCTACAGAGGTCTCCCAGCATTATTAAAGCTGGCTTAGTTCTTTTTAATGGGTAAAATATAGCAAAATTAATTAATAAGTTAACTTAAAATTACAAGTTGTATCACAGAAAAGCTAGACAACTTGGGGACTCACACATCCACCTTCATATTAAGTCCTCCTTAAAGATATCAAATATAAACCAGATGTTTAAGGATTTAAAGATGTCAAACATAAACTAGAATAAAATCCAGTTATAATATAATTATTTTTCAAGGGACTAGGAGGACAGAAGTGCTACTGTCAAGTTTGGGATTCATCATAATTTCTTAGGAAGTTTTGTCTGCAAATTGGAACTTGGAAAATTAGATTATTTCATTTGTCTATCATAATCCAAATATTTCTAATTATGATTTTTTTTTTAAATTAAACTAGAATGTTATATTGCTGTATGGCAAGCTTAAAGCAAAACTTTGCTCAGACAGCTGCTAGGCTGTCTTAAACCTTCCATTCCATGCAAACCAACCGCCATCTATGCCGTGTTATCAACTGTGGCTAATTAAACAAATGCAAATCATGCAGCAATCTACCATTCAAAGCAAACTCTTTGTGCCTTAATATGCAGTTATTTTGTGCCATGATCCTTGCTAAATAAAGATATTATTTTTGAACACTTTCCCTCTCAAGCTTCAATATCAACTTCAAACGTGATGTTATCTTTCATTTTCCACATGAAAATGATGTCTAAACTTACATTCTAATTTATATTTCTAAAAGACCTTCTATTTCAGCAGATATCTTGCTCCAGATCTCACAAGCTCCTGCTTGCCCATCAGTCTCTGATTTGGAGCCCTCTTTCATGTCTTTTGAAACATCCAACTCTTCTGTTTCTACCAATGCTTCTTCATCCATTACAGCTTTAGTAGCTTCAAAGAAACCTTGCAGGTCACTTAAGCATGGCCTCCCCACCTGAGTCCGTGAACACTCTCTTTAAACAAGCTTTCTAGCTTTTAACATGTACTCCCAGGTGACTTCTAAGGTCCTGCACCACCCTCCTTCAGTTCCCCAGACAAGGAGGGAAACCCAAGCAAGGGAAGCTGCACCATATGTCTTTCATTCCCACAGTCGCCTTAGATCCCAAGACTGAAATTCCTAAAGAGAAATCACTCACTGCAGGTAAGGTAACATGGAAGGCAGGAGCTAATGAGCTGGGAAAGAGTCTTTAAAGTTGTGGCTGTGACCAGAAGGACCCACAAGCCTAGGATTCACACGCCCTTAACATATTTCCTGGGTCACCTGCTCTCCACAGCCTTCATTAACTCTCAGAACCTATCCTACAGCTCTTTCCCATTGATCCCCAGATCTATTATTATAAAAAATAGGCATTTACTATGATTTAAAGGAATTTTCGCATGTATGATTTTTGTCAGCGAATCAACATCCTCTTCTCCTTTCTTAGTGCCATGCTTGGGTTCGCAGCCCTCTTTTCCCTCTGTGTCCTCTGGCTGGCAATTCTCAAGGATTTTAGACAGTGTTTCTGTACTTGTGATTCTCAGATTCTCCCTCTGTCATCAACCTTTCTGCCTCTGTTCAGTCCCAGTGCTGAAGCTGCTGTCTGGCATCTCTTCCTGGAGATTTTTTCATCAGTTTATGCTAGCTGAATTGCAGAGTTGCCTTGATTTAGCCTCACTTTCCCATTTCTCATTCATAGCCGATACGAGTAACATGCTCCCATTCCGGTTGTCTCCCCTCTCTTTCCCCAAGAGTCACACGCAAATAGCACCAGGTCCCAGGCCTTCCTTCTACCCCAGCAGCTTAAAGAGCAGTCTGTTACCATTTTCACAGACAAATCAGCTGGTTAGACTTCTTTGGAATGTCTCACCACAGCTACTGCAAAGTTTTCTTCTCTGCATCCCAACCATGCAACGCTCTTTGCAAGGAAGCTGCAGGTGACCAAACACCTCATCTCACAAACCTGAGCACACCAATGGCTCCTTCACAGCCTTCCACTTTTCTTCACCTGCTGTTCCCACACATCTGAATTTCTCTCATATTTGCAAGTTTGACCTAACTGCATTCCCCTGCTCTGCTGTCTTCAGTTGAGCATCGTGTGCTCTACCACTTGTACACTCCATCAGCATTCCCTAACCATGTACCTTTCATTTGTATGTTTCACCAGTCTACGCTGTTCATCATGACATGACCTCCCATGGTCAATCCACAAAGGTTCAGCTCTCCAGTCTTTCCCATAAGCCCATTCCTCCTGAGACATTGGCAGCAAATAAAACAAAATACAGAACACATCTACGTACCTCTCTTACTTCCTTTCCACACAACCATCTTCTTGCTGCTCTTCAAGCTCCTTGCAAGACAGGAACTGGGGGGTTTTTGAAACTTCCCTTGTCGTTATTTGTGAATTAATGAGACTACAAAAAGAACAAAAAACACAAACCCAAATTGCAACTTCCTACCAACATAGCTGTTAGGAAAATTAACCAAGTGAACAGTAGGAAAAGATAGAGAAGTGGTGTAGGTGCGTGGAACCAAGTAAAAGCGCAAAGTGACAGGAAGGGACAACCCTGGGTACCCCTGCTCGTGAGGCGAGGAATTTACGCCCCGGGAGATCTTGAATTCTGCCCTTCAGCCAGTCCGGTCCAGGCAGGACGAGCACAGCCGTGACTCATGTCAATGGTGCTCGAGCGGGTCACTCAGAGCCGAGCGAGGGGCAGTACCGGGACACCCGCCNGTCCAACCAGGGAAAGGCCCTCCCCCTCCGGCACCGCAGCGCCCGCGCTCCCGGAGCATGGCCCCCCCTGCCCCTGCCCCTCCGCCGCGGCTGCAGCTGCCGCGGACCCCGAGCGTCTGACTCCAGACGGAGGCGGCGCAGCGCCGGGAGCCACCGCCACCGGCATCGCCTCGGAGCGGCCCCGGGGGAGCGGGGCTGGCCGGGGCCCCTCGCCCCCGCGGGCCCGGAGCGGGGCTCGGCTTAGGCACCGACTGCCGCCGAGCAGCCGTCCCCTGACGGGCTTGCTGCCTGCCGTGCTTGCTTGGATGAGTCTGCGACATGCCTAATAAGAGACGAGATGGGCCAGGGCGACGAGAGCGACCGCATTGTGATCAACGTGGGAGGGACTAGGCACCAGACTTACCGCAGCACCCTGCGCACCCTGCCCGGCACGCGGCTGGCCTGGATCGCTGAGCCCGATGCCCACAGCCACTTTGACTATGACCCCCGCACGGATGAGTTTTTCTTTGACCGGCACCCGGGCGTCTTCGCCCACATCCTGAATTACTACCGCACTGGCAAGCTGCACTGCCCCGCGGACGTGTGCGGGCCCCTGTATGAGGAGGAGCTGGCCTTCTGGGGCATCGATGAGACCGATGTGGAGCCCTGCTGTTGGATGACCTACCGGCAGCACCGCGACGCCGAAGAGGCTCTGGACAGCTTTGGTGGGGCTCCCCTGGATAGCAGTGCTGAGGACGGAGACATAGATGGCACCGGAGACTCTGGTGATGGTGAAGATGAGCTGGAGATGACAAAACGCCTAGCACTTAGTGACTCCCCAGATGGCAGGTCTGGGGGCTTCTGGAGACGGTGGCAGCCCCGCATCTGGGCACTTTTTGAGGATCCCTACTCCTCCAGATATGCAAGGGTAAGCTATGCAATCAGCACCCTCATCAAAACACTCCAACCTCCCTGTGGTCCCACTTCCTCCCAGCATCACCAGGGTTCTCTCCGCTGTCGAGCAGAGCATCCGTGTGTGTGGCCATACAAAAATCACGTGGGATCTGTGGGGATGTAACTAACCCACACTCTCAAGCAGGCCCCATGCATGGGGAACAGGTAGACACCAAGGCCTGAGCTTGTGTACTCAGATGTGGGCCTCCAGAGACCCTTGGTTTCTAATAGGCTCCTAAAACTCTTAGAACAGCTTGGGGCAGGGTCCCAGTCTTAGGCCAGAGAAGTCTCCATTACACCAGGTAATTTCCCTCTATGCATAGATTTTTACGGTCAGACATCCCCCAGTAAAGAGAGACACCTTGTCCAGCCCTCTTACAAGCTAATGGCTCTCTCCCCTTTACGAGATGGGGAAAGGATTATGGGAGCAAGCATTCCCAGCGGTATCAGGGGATTTGGAGAGTTTCAGCCTGGGCTGGAAAGGGAGTCAGTGCCTTTCTCTTTTCTCATATATACCAAGTTAAATATTTATGAACATGCTTCTCTGAAAATGGGTAATTCAGCTGCTAACTCCGTCTCTTTTTCCCTTGTGGGAAATGCAAAGTATTAATCAGAGGAAAGGGTTTCATTCATGTAAAAGGGACACAGTGTTTGACAGGTTTCTTGCCTGCTACTGAAGGACAACTCCTCCCTTCCTGGTGCCTGCAGTTGTTTTGGAAAGGGAATGCACACTGGTGCAGCTCACAGCATAGGTGTGGATAAAAATGGTCTGCAACAGTCATCCAACTGCTTTAAGTAGGCACCTCCTCATGCTATGGGAATAATTACATTAATTAGGGCCTGATTCTGGTCCTGAAATCAAAAGTACTGAAAACATTTGCTTTAGGAACAGCAGCAGGATTAACTCCCAAGATAGTCAATTTGATAACTAGGGAAAAAGATGGAGAATAGTGCCTTCATAAAGAAATTGGTTGGCATAGTCTCTACTCTTAAATGTACCTTTGTTACAAGCATAATTTCTGCCAGCCCTCCGGTAAGGATGAGTGGTGCTTTGGTGGGGGAGGGTGATCAGTGTTCCTGAGAAGGATCAAAGAAGTGAGATCAGATTAGGGAGAAAATTGGATGGATGGAGGAAAGAGAAGTGGAAATGCAAGGGGCAGGGAGAGGGGAGCTGGCTGTGTATGAATGGGTGGTGGAATAGCAGCTGCCAGAGACTTGGTCTGAGCAGAGATCTCCAGCAGGGAGACACCAGGTCTGCAAACTGAATGAATGGGGAAAGCTGGAGCAGAGCCTGGAGTTATATCTCAATGCATTTCTAAAGATTCTTGTTTGCACACCATTTGGAGACTTCCTCCCTGAACAAAGGAGTTCATATTTTAAATTAATTCCTTTAAACAGCATGGAGGATAAAGGAATAATAGAATATCTACCACAAGATGGAAAGATGATGCTGTTGTATTGCAGCTTTCAAATCCCTGATTTCTGCCAAGGGAACAAGGGAAAGGGAAAGGCAAGGCTGGAGGGTATCCTTCAAAATGCTTTGTTTCCATTAATCAAGCCCAGTGTTAGCAGGCGATGTGAATAGCACATCTCTCTGGTACCCAGGAATCTGTTGGTAAAACACATTCCAAGTGAAAGTAATGTGCTTGTCCAAGGTTTTGGGAAATGGTTCGAAAGCCAAATGGATAATGTTGTCCCAATGAAAAGGATACAGAGGTTAAAACACCCTTTTTCTTGGAGGCATTATCATATTCTAGGAGAAGGACAAAAATTTATAACCAAAATTAGGAGTCTTTGTGATGCACAAGCTGGAATTCTAGAGGGATATAAGTTCTATAAGGGTATTTCCATTTAGCAATAGGTGTTTCATAAAATGATTTAGCTTTGTTGGTGGTTTTTTTTTTGAGTGGATAATGTACCATTTATTCACAATCACTTGTGTGTACCTGTTAGAATTCAACTCGTGATTTACCTCTAACTTGTTCTTTCCTTAGAGGATTGTTAAGCCTAGATAAATATGAGTACTCTGAATATTTCATGGGTTAAATATGATTCTTTAACGTGTATCTATGGAGACGTAGGCCACATGCATTAATATTTTGCATGGAGGAAGATGGCTTTCCTCATCAACACATGCACACACTGTCCATTAAGAAGACATTATAGAACACATAACATTTCTTACTAAAAGCCATAATTTATGGTTATGGATGTAAAAAGAGATGGGAGTTTGATTTATGCTCCTGTAACCTAACACAGACATTGCAAAAAGACCTGAAGCTCACAATAGCTAATTTATAGTAAAATAATTGATAACATCATTAACAAGTGAATGGTATATTAAGGCAATTATTGATAGAGTCAGGCAACAAATCCACTGTTACCCCCCTTCTAATTGAGTCTGCTACTTTCAGTTACAAACTGCAATTCAGTTGTGCAAAAATCTAAATTTACATTGCCATTTTGTCAAAAAAAAAACCAACAAAACCCCACAAAATTTTCTCTTCCTAAAGGGAACTGGGACCTGTACTAAGGGTGGTTATTACACACCTTTGAGGTTTATATATGGTACCAAAATGCATGTCAAAATAACATCTCAATGTAAGCATCAGTTTACATAACCATTATAGTGTTACACTTGGGCAAGTAAAAGGAATACAGTCTCTGAATAATAAGATTAAATGAAAATCTGCATGTCTGTATAAAGCAAGATTCTCTGGACTGTATCTGGTATGCTAGATCAGTGAATGTTTAGGAGCTGTCTATGAAAAGCTCAGCATTTACTCAAATCCAGCCATTCTTGGAGGATTTTGATGGACACTGCTTGCAAATACAAGTACATTTGACTGTTTTGCTTCACCTCCACCTGACTCATACTAAATTACTTCTGATCTCGTTGTAGACAGCCAGGGAAGACTGGAAGTGCATTTGTGTATGTCAGGCAAAATCAGCTAACTCTGCAAATTTTGTTTATTTCTTACTTTGATTAAGCAAAGCTCCTAGTCACTAATCATTTGTCTTTAGGTGCAACATAGTCAACAGTTGCTTCTTAAAACAATAGTGGCTGATTTCAATTAATTTCAAGTTTTCTCCGTGCTAATTTCTTAATAATGTAGTTCTTTCTAAAAAGAGGAAACACTTCAAAAATTGCATAATCTTCTATATCTGTAATAAGAAAAGATAGTTTGTTTCAAATGATAGACTGCCTTAGACATCTATCTTAGTAAGATAAACAGGTATTACACTTCTCCTTAACCTAAAGAATCCATGTTTGGATATCAGAGGCAAAATCTTGTGCCTGGAGATCTGAACAGAATAACAAAAGGTGATGGCAAAGATCCAGGGATCCAGGAGGATTGTCAAAATCATCTGTCCAGACAGCTAAATATCACTGATGTTTCTCTGAAGCTCATTAGAACTGTCCTTTTTGCATAATCAGACAACTTTGTAAATTTATTTTTTCTAAGTAGGCAGAAAGGGGGAAATAGAGTCAGCCATAAAGCTATGCTAAGGCAGCAGAGTTACACTGTGGTAGAGTTCCTGCCCGGTGTACTTACTAGACTTCATAGGTCCCTCAGTACATAAATGTGTGAAAAATATTTTCTTGGCATCCTCTTTCTTTTATATTTATGTCTGGTCATGCTGTTCTTCCACTAATAAAGCTCCCACTGACTTCCTGGTGAGTTTGGCCTGCAGGTATCTAACATATTTATTCCCCTTCCTCCTCCTCCACGGCAGGATAAGGTTATGTTTGTGTTAATTCACATTCCTTGGGTTACTCAGAGTTTTGAGAACAAGGAGCTTTCAGCTGAGATTGTATGCTACTGCTCACATTCAAATTGGACAGTTAAGCTTTTTTAATGAACTCTGAGGAAAGCTTTTGTAGTCCTTCCAAATAAACATTTTTAGTCTTCTTTAAATAAAAGCTGGTTAGGGTCCTATGGAAAGTCCTCAACAGCTTGACTTGCAATCCTGGCATATGCTGTACCAATTTGATCTGTAAGAGGAAAAGCAAAACTCTCATTCACCCTTCACTCATGTTTCCCCTTCACATCCTGCAGAAGAACCTGCTTTCCTCAGTGGGTGACTTTTGAAGGACGAGTTTCTGACACTGAGAAGGAGACAGGAAAAAGGATAGTGGCAAAGAGATGAGAAAAAGGTATTCCCCAGGGAATTTCTTCCAACTTTCTTTTGTACATTCAAGAGCATTTCAACCTTGCTGTGTTCATTTAAACTGATTTTTCTCCATATAAAGTACTACTCATAGGTATGAAAAGGCTTATGGGATCCTAGTTCCTGAATAACCACACTGTCTTGAGGATTAGAGCCTGGGGTGATTCTGCTTGTTCCTTACCCCTGGCCAGCAGAGCTTAGCTCAGGAATTGAGTTAGATCTCAATGAGTGGGAACAGGTACTCCTCATCCTTCACAAGGGGAGCTTATTCCATGGATTCCATGATTCCATGATGTAATGCAGGGCACGCTTGGCACAGGAGCACTCCACAGACGGTGGTCTGGAGCCTCCCACCAAGCAGGAGCAGACAGGGACAGAGGGGATGAGAGCTGCTCCGCTCGCTTCCCTCTACCTTCCTAGGGACAGCTTCCAAGGGGCCCTGGTGGAGCTGCTCTCCCACCTTGAGCCTTTCTGGAAGCTGTCTCCTGCAGAGCCATATCTAATCCTGCACTGAAGCTGGCTGCAGGAATTCTCACCATATACTGTGACAATTAACGAGACAGCCTAATTTTAACTGCACGCTGCATTACAGCTCTGGAAAAATGAGAATCTTTCCACATCAAATGAGGTTTCCCTTGCACTTGTAGTATAATGGAATTACAGACATCTATTAACTACCATTCTATCATTCATTATCAATATAGTTCCTAAAATTCCATTTCATTCCTATTTTCTCCCATCAAGGAACATGTTACTGCAAATCCTTATATAACCCACTAGTAAGCATGGTAGTCTTCTCTGCATCCTGACCAAAGAAACCTTTGCAATGCCAGGTAGAAAGTGTTCACTGCTCCAAGTCCCACATCCAGTCCCTATCAAATTGGTCACAGTGGGAGCAGGTACACAGGTAATGCCTGGGAATTGTCCATCCAAATTCAGAAGTAATATGGTTTTAAACTATCACACACACACACACACAAAATTAAAAATATCAGAACAGCCATGCAGAATCATGGCTTCACCAGTTTGAGTTGTTCAGAAGCACACAGGAAGATATGATGTCTGCCCAGAAAATCTTACAATCTCTTTGAAGTCACGATCTCACAGGGAGATGAGAGAGATCATGTTACCCACCTGACAATTCCATGGCTGCCTAGTACAGACTTAGCAGTTTGGATTCAAGGACTTGTTTTAAAATCTATTTTCCTATTTCCAATTTTATTTCTATTATTCTAAAACCTTAAAAAAGAACAGCATCTGTTGCCATTTTAATTCAATTTTTTTTATCTCACTTAATTTTAATGTTTCTAGGTTACAAAATTTACTTCATTTAGCCAAGGCTGTGATTGTATGGATCATACCATCATATGCATACACATATATATGCCTTCCTATTGCTGCCACCTCCTACGATGCTGAGTGGGATTTCCATATGAGGAAGGACTTCAAAATTAAACCACCCCAAAATATTCCTGCAGAAGTAACCGTGGTGCCACTGAAATCAATGTGAATTTAGTGGCTGGTTTCAGAAAGATGTTTGGTCCCTTCTCTCTTTAATCCATCCCTATGTACCTTCAGTTATTTTCTTTGCCCTTCCCCTGACATTTGCTATTTTGGTTTTGGTTAGGGCAAAAAAGGCAACAAAATACTGGTAATTCTCTGTTGGTCTATCATGAGACAAAGGAGAAAAAGATCTGTGGATCAATTATAATACTTCTATTTTAGAACTGTTTGCAGAATGTGGCATATTAGACTATACCTAGGAAAACTATTTTTCCATCTCGTTCTTCCCTTCTGCTGTGTGATCTAGCATTTAATAGTATTTGTCTTTCTTATTTGTAAAAATGCACGTATATTTACAGTAGTAAAGTCTATGCATACTGGCTTTCTCTTAACATAAGGAGAGATGTTAGCAAATCAGCAACAGAGGGCCCAGCCTTACTGTTATTGAAACTCAGCCAAAATTACCACCAACTTCAAGGATAGAAATGAATTTTCCTGCAGCATGGTTGAGGATAACAGATTAATTGCTGTGTACTGCTTTTTTTAATAGACACTGCCTATTTCTATTCCAAAGCACTAAAGTGCAATAGATCTTAGCAATTTATTAGGAGCATACATATTCAAATACATGTGTTCATAATCTTTTAAAGACATGAGCATCTTTAGCACACTGCATCAAAACACAGAGCTCTAATACTGACAAAGCTCATCATGATCTTACTGGCTTTTTTTACTGCAAAGGACTGTAGAATGAATCCCCCTTTAAACCACATGACTTCAATTAATGTTCAACTAAATCATATCCAAGCGCTGTGTTTCATAATAAAAAGGGCAAGCAGGGATATTCAGATTGAAAAATTGGGCCCTAATTGATAAGCAAGTGCGTAATTCTCTCTCATGCAAATATAGATGGCAAAACTGAGTTTCCATTTTGTATAAGCTTGATTTTATGAGATTTGTGTGCATTCTTGGGGTATAAGACTGATAAGAAAAGCCATTTTGAGATCTTTGCAATTGTCTTACAATTAGCTTCTCAGTTACTATATGCTGAATTTGATCTGAGGAAAGAACAGTTTAGAAGGCTGACTTGGCTTTCCCTGCTGAATATTGAATTACATAAATATGTGATTCACTCCAAGTGGTACACAGAAGCGGTAGGATCGGATGAAATCAGAGAAATCTATGAATCCATGGAGAACCACCTCCTCCCCCTGGAATATAAACCAAATGCTGTCATTTCTAGAATAATTTTTACATCTCTCTCCTGTGCTCACTAAGTAACCAGATTTTGCTATCTTCACTCCTACTCCTGTAGTGATAGCTTACTCCAGGAATATCCCCGTTTCCTTCAGGCTGAGAACAAGGTACCACCCAACACGGGTAAAGGTAAAAGGAGACCAGGCCCTAATTGATTTTAATTTCTTTCTGATAAGATTTATAAAATGCAACAGAGGCGCTAATAAATCATGCAATAAAAATTATGAATAAATCGTGGGCCAAGGCTTTTTGCAGTGATTGCTTATGATGTAAGACCCTTTAATGACAGTAAGTTAAAATTGCATTGTAATGGCCTTTTGTAAATGCAATAAATCTCAGGTTTCAGTGCACTGCAGACAGCCAGCGATGTGTGTGCTGCACATGAGCTACCAACACAGGCACACACTGCTGGCACACACTTATGTAATTATGTTGATACTTCAGGAGCAGCAGTAAATCTCAGCACTGCTAGATTGACTTTGAAAAATCTTGGGTCAGGACCACTGAGGTGTTGTGACTACAAGAAATAGCTTAAAATATCATGCTGGATTTTTATTTGAAAAAAGGGACATTCTCTCCCAGGTTAAGAAGCAATAAAATGGATTATTTGGTTTTAAATAGCAAAGGCAAAACCTATTGCCACCGAGTCTTATAATTTTCAGAGGCAAGTACAAGCTAAGACATACATTTTCACCTGCACAGCCAAACCAAATTGGTCTTCTCTTCTGAATTTTCTTGATCATCTACCCATTCACTAAAAAAGTTAAAGGTGCACAGAGATACATCAACAGTTACTTAAGAACTCCTTGTTTCAACTGCAGCAGAGCTTTTCTTGCTTCCCACGTTTGCCCTCAAAAAGCACATTCTTAAATACAGAAAGATCTGGTCAGCTTGGGTTGCTTATCATTTAACATGCCTAAGAAATTCAGCTGCAGATTTCCCTTGACAATTCGTTCCAATGCCTCTGTTCTATTTATCAGCTTGGGCTTCTTGCAGTCTTCATTATACCAGATCAATTGACAGGTATAGATGGTGGAGGCCAGTTCTGTGATTTATCCAGTTATAAATTACATTAAAACCTTCAGTTAGAATGCTTCAGACTTGATGACAGACTTCAAAACAAAATGAATAGGAAGAAATCTCTAAAATGCTGAGCACCTACAACCTGCAGCAGAAGGGAGGTCATGTCCTAGAGCAGAAAAGGACACGGGCAGGAAGCGAACAGACCATCGCTAAAATCCCACCCCACTTTGTAGGGCTACAGTCCCAGCTACCACTGATTTTAGTGGGATCCAACCAGAGACCCATGCAGGCCTATTTCAGGTAAAATTTTTCAGGACAAGGACAATTGTGTAATTGCCACAACACGCGATGCAAAAGGGCTTGCCTTCTCAGCAGCCTTTGATCTCTACTCTAAAAACACCACAACATGATCTCAGCCACATTGTGCTATTCCTGTTTCCCTTTTTAGCATGGATCTCCCCTTCTCATCTAGTGTGGAGTTCTGCAAGAAATCTAGTGACAGTACGTCTTAGCACTTCCCGGGAATGTGTCCCGCATAATGCAGAACTGATTTTAACTCAGGGTTTTTCAGTAAAGCACTTGTAAGGACAAACCAAGAACAACCTGACTATGCTGTGATAGCTCTACCAATACCCAGACTGAGGCAACTGCTGTGGGGTGGTGGTTGGCTTTCTGGTTTTGGGGCAGTAGCACATCAGCTTTGGTCAGAATTTTGCTTAAGTGATACTGAAATTTAGTGTTGTGTTGTTTAGTGTTCAGTTGATAGGAGTTCACTGTCTATCCTACCAAGAAGTCCCTGAGGTGCTAGGGATTTTATTAAAAGACCTAATGTAAATTTCAAAACTGTATAGATTACTTAAAATGTTAGTTATGTCTAAGCAGCAGGAAATCAATAGTGCAAAAGTGCATTCACTGGTCTAAAGAAAGCATCTTTTGGAGAACCTGCTCTACTAAGCAAAGAAGCTCATTTTTCACTGTGTCAGTGGCATGGACTACAGGCAATTAAAAGTTTGAAATTCAGTAAAAATTCTATAGCATCTTCAACTACAAACCACAAATTTATCTTCATGTCCATATTACCATGAGCTATAGGAATGCCTAAAACTGTGCATTTACTGTTCTCAAAGGCTATCTTGGTTGGGACAGCAGGGTAAGCCTTTGTTCGTACTAGGTGATTTTTAATGTTCATTCAGAACTTTCCTACATGTCCTCAGACAAGTACACAGACCTACACAGTGGAAATTTACTAGAAAACAAAAAATGAAACCCTAAAAAAGCCCCCAAACCTGAGATTTGGACAAATGGTTGCAAGCAACCAAATTAATGCAATTTACGGAGTGAGCATTTGTTAGAAGATCTGACCAAAGCCCTACTTGCTTGCCTGTGTTAGCACTGAAGGATCCTCTCAGGAGGAGCATCTGCAGCATGCCAATAGTGCAAAGGCAGGTTACACACATTTAGCTCAGCAAATGAACATTTCCAGTGGGCACAAGCACACAAACACCGCATTTTTTTAGCTCAGTATGGCACATCATTTCAGCCCCTCTCATTTTCTTTGAATTTTACTGTGTGTGAAATCATACAGGATGTTTAATCTTAGTACGTCATTTTCAAAATAGAAAACCAAAATTTCTTAGGTTACTTGCTTTGCACTTTTCCCTCTCCCTTACTATATGTTTATTTCAGTAGCTAGCACAATAGAGTTATAATTTCTGTGACACCTCTAAATGCTTGTACTACAAAAACAGCAAGTTGACAGCATCTAAGGGAAGACTTTACACTATACTCAGATGTAGTGTTTTCCAAACCAACCTGGACTGCAGCAGAAGATTGCCCGAGGCTGCGATCCTTCTAAAGGTGCAGTGTGTGCCTGAGCTGTGGTGGCCAGTGCACAGACAGCAGGGCTTCTCCATCACCACCTTCTCCATCACTCCTGCATCCAGGAAATCTAGCAGTCACTTCCTACATCTTCACTTCTGAGGGCAGAGTCATGGAAGGGTGTCACCATGTGAGTTCAAGCTTAGAATTCCCAGGACACTAACCATACATT
>VYZP01072654.1:0-68938 GCA_013400635.1 Hypocryptadius cinnamomeus | reverse complement strand
AGACTGAATATTTTTCTTAGGAATGAAGGACAGCAATAGAGATCCTCTGTTGAGGAACATTTGGTTTTGTTTGGTGGGGTTTTTGTTGCTCAAGAGGTGAGCACTTTGCAATCTCGAGCAAAAGGGTTTTAATTTTTAATAGAGGCCCACGGGGTAATTTTATTGACATCTGCTAATTCTTACCAGGGGATAGTCAGCAGGGAGCTGTGCACTGGCTTTGCCTGAGCTGGGCCAGCTTGGTGATGCACAACACCAAAAGGAGTGGTAAAAACCATGGAGTCTCCTTCATGAGATGTCACATATCTGGAACCTTCACAGGGCAAGGAGCAAATTTATGTGAGGTCCAGGTCCAGGCTGGAGTCCACCATTTCGTGGCCTGGGGCTATGACTATACTGTTCCACATGTGCTCATTAAAAGAAACCAGACCATAATTAGAGCATTGCATGTAATGGATTCTCTGGTTCAAAGGGTGAACAAGAGTGTTGGAGGGACAATGGCACTGGGTTGGAAAGGACCAAATTTGGAAGGGGGAGGATCTGTCTGCATTGTCTTAAAATGTTTTGTTTGACCTGAAATGACATGTTTTGCCTTTTCTGGAATTGTTTAAACCACCCCTCCCCCCTTCTTTAAGTGTAGAAATATGGAAAATTTAGTTCAAATAATTAAAAAAATTTAACCATCCACATTCCCTAAAATAACAAAACAAGAAACTGTGTAGTAGTTATTCCCAAAGCTATTTTATTGACATCCCATTCATATTTTATATTCTATCTTGCCATAGGAAGGGAAACTCACCCATATGATTATGCTGTGAAAGTCCAAACTAATTTGAAGCAAACACATTAATCTTTTTCAGAATAGCTGAATATTTTTAGATGCTGCAGAGGAGTTCAGTCCCCCTAGCTTTGCTTTTAAGTGAAAGAGTTTGCCCCAAGTGCCCTACTTATTTGAAAGAAACAAGGCAGGTGACTGGGGCAGTCAAGAGAAGGAAGGTACAAGGAACTAGAGGAGCACTGGAGCAAAGGACCCTGAGGAAATCTCACCATTTGGCACAAGGATGATTTCCTTTGTCATCCTGCTTGCTTCCTTCCAGTGTGTTGGCTTTAATGAATAAGGGGAGATAATAATTTTGGTTTTTGCCTGGAGTGGAAACAACTGACAAAGCATTTAATGGAAGCTGACAGTTAAGTACCCAGCCACAGCAGTAAAGTGTCAGACAAAGCATATGAAAATAAACAGCCCAAATGAAAGCTATTTCTGAGCAGATTGCTGGCACACTTTCCCAACCCCAGGCAGGTTATCTGAGATGGTAATTGCTGCCAAAAAATTCCTCCTCGTCCTTTTTTTCCTTTTTAAATACCTTATGAGACTTACCTCCAGGGACCATAGAGCATATTTATGGATATGCTTAACTTCAAAATAAGCAAAATCAATACCAGAAAAAGCAGAGCTGTTTTACAGACATTATACTAAACTTGTTTGCATGTTTAAAAAAGTTAGTTGCCTCATAGCAGCTCAAATATAGTATTTGCTTATATATATATATATATATATTTATATACGTATTTATGTATTTAAGAGGTAGAGACTGAGGTTAGATAGAAACCTGAAGGAAGCTACAGAGCCCAGTTGTCAGTGCCTTACTGTAAGAGCCTTGGCCAAAATGTTCTGGGGACATGATGAACTACTCCAGAAGGGTCAGCATGAGCTGCACAGCCAAGGTTCCCATCCAGTATTTCTGCACTAAAGCCTTGCCATCATGAGCTGTGCTTTTGACGTCTTTTTTGCCCACTGTGCACGTTAGTTCTGCTTGTGTTGCTTTCAATCTTGCAGAACAGTTAATCAAAGTTGATGCAGGTTATTGAATGTTGCCTCATGTTTAAAAATAGGTTCATTGGCTTTGTGGCCAGCAGGGACTTCGCTGTTCATCTCCTCTGACCTCCTGTGTATAACACAAGCACGGGATAAGTACTATTATAGAAGGCTAATGTACACAGTGCCTTCATTTATTAGCTTTCTACCTTATTTATTAGTTTACTTGTGAAAGCAGGTGACTGAGAGTCAGCATTCCTGGTCCCATTCTTGGCCAAAATAGGTTGTAAAATGGTTATAATAATATTTCTCTATCTGTGATGCTTAACTGATTCCTTCACTGAAAAGGCAACAAGCTTGTGGCGACTTAACAGTTACTGAAAAGGATAATCCTGTTACAGCAAAAATAATAATCTAAATACCATTACCAGTCCCCTCCCCAAATCCAGGCTTAAGCAAAGATTAAAAAAAATACTTGAAATTCTGAAATCTTGGCTGCATCAAACCTTTAAAATGCTGGATTAGGCATTTTCCATTTCCAAGCTTGGCTCTGACACCACATCCTTGTGTTCCATTGGCGTGATTCATCTGCAGATACCAGAACTGCATAATTCATCACAGATCTTTACTACAGATATAATTACACTAAATCCTTTGGCCTGAGCAGTGTGAAGCCTTCTCTAAGGTAAACATAAAAGGTGGTGCTGCTCTGGTGTGGTTTGAAGGGTGGTAGGGAAAATCCAACTGCTGTGGAATAGATGAAAAGACAGAGAAGACTCAAACTGTGGTATCAATCTTGAGGGAAGCTGCTTGTGTTGGTTGGTGGGGTGAAAGTGAGAGGCTGGACTTGGTTTCCCAGCCATGTATAAGCAATCTCTATTTTTCCCATTTGCATTGGAAATTAACACATGACATGAAATTGCAGATCTCTGGGTCGCTGTAAAAATATTGGGGACAAATGGCTCCAGAGCTCTGGGCACTAGAGGAATATAAACTGCATTTTTAGCTCTGTAAACTGATTTTCCAGTGTGATGTTCTAGTGTTTTATTGCATTTACTTTATGATAGGCTGGTCTTCGAAATCTTCACTTTTAGCTATTTTTGTGGGGAGTTTCCTAAAGGAGAAGGTCTTAATAAACACAGTCCTGTCCATACCTGATCAGCCTCAACTCATTCTGCAGATCCACTGCATACAAAACACTTCTGCAGGAGTTAAAGCTGATCAAGATAAAGGTCTGAAAGGACAGCAAGACAATTTAACCTGAGTTTTGGAATATGTGAAGCCCTTGATTGCATCCAGATCTCCTGAACTGAGCACAGTATATTGTGCTACGGGAAGACACCCTCTTCTTCTTTGAAGACATTAAGAGATGGAGAATCCTCCACTTCCCTTTTCTAGTTTGTTCCGGTGGTTAACCACAATCCCTATTAGAAATGTGTACCTTATTTCTAATTAGAATTTCCCTGGCTTTCAGGTCTTGTGCTTTCCCATTTTCAACTACAAAGCCTTGTAGTATCTGGTATTTCTTCACTCATAGGTATTAATGATTAATAGCACATTAATCATCTCTTTCAGTCTCCTTGTCACTGAGCTCAACAGCCTGGGCTCCTGAGGTGGAATTCACCCCGAGTGGATTGGCTCTTTGGTTCTAATGCTGAAGGCATCTCTGGGTTTTTCTTGGAGTTTCTTCAAAGCTCCAGGCACACATATGCTCAGGAGTACCTGTCTGGCACGTGGCACCACGCCAGCTTCAGCAGTGGGAATTCTGGAGAAGACCAGCACAATTAAAGATGAGATTGATGCCCATCTTTGGCACAGCAGTTTTAAGAGGCAAAGCACATACCATGAAAATGGAAAGCCTGGATGCTGGTCCTGAGGGGATGAAACCTCTCATCTCTGTGTCATGGAGATGCATTGGGCTGTGGAGGTGTTGAAGAACAAATGTTCCTCTTTTGAATGAATAACAGGAGGAGCATGGTTTGGCAGAGAGCAAGCAGAGCAGACTGTGCTAAGCACATACTGACACTTCCCCAGGTTGCTCTTCCAAAATGTAACAATTTATGGTTCAGGAGATTGCTCTCTTTTTCTTTTTAGTAATGCAGATGGGATTCCTTTTCCATGAATTTGTCCAGTCTCTCCTTGATGTGAATTTTCAGCATCCACAGCATCCTCTTGGCAAGTCCTACATGTTGTGTTTCTGGAAGAAAAAAAAATCTTTCTTTTGGACTTGCCAACTGCTAACTTTGATATTCCATAATTTGCGCATCATAATAGATGGGGAATAATGAATCCTACCATTTTCTCCACATCATTAATCTTATACAACTGTAGAAATATCCCCTTTTGCTTTTCTTCACGGACAAGCTTTTCTTTTAGAAAATGCTGTGTCATCAAGAAATGTGAAGACTTCACTTAAAATTTCAAGATCATTTACAAATTTTTTGCCATCACATGTCTCCATGGCACTCACTGTTTACCCTCCTCCCAGTGAAAATAACTAAAATTTGTTCTTATCCATTATCCATTCCTCCTGCCATTATCTGTACAAGGACCTTTGCCTGATTATTTTCCTAAAAGCCATGGGCTGGGAAGGGCCTCAGGTTCTCACTGCTCTGCTGTTGTTTGCCCAGAGCAGAACTGAGCAGTTGTGCCTTACATTTCCCCTGGGGCTTTATGCTGAAAGGGGAAACATTTGGCACTTCAGCAGAGCCAAACACTTTAATTCCTGATGTCACTGGCACACCAAGGCAGGAAAGGCCCTCAGACTGGATGACTTTGCAGGTGCTCAGTGGTGACATGCAGCTGGTTCCATCCCAACCACATGAGAAGTTGAGGCCATGGTGACATTCACCATCACTCTGCCCAGGAGCGAAACACCTGCAGACCCTGCAGGCAGGGTCTTAATGGAGCCTTTACCTGGGACAGGAGACAACCCCCATTTGAAAACAAGGTCTCTATTCTTTGTTCCTGAACCTTTGCATTCCCATTCAGCTCATTTTGAACCTGACCTGATTTATTATGTGAGTTGTTGGTCATACTCCCGTTTTCTCTTAGTTTACCCTGCACTGATCCTCGAATGCATTTTCTTAGCAGTGATGCAAAATTTATTTCCAAAGCCCATGGACGGAAATGCTGAATGTACCAAACCTTGGAGCCCTCCCTTAATGCTTCAGTGGGTCCCCCCACAGACTGAGGGGTCCCCATTAATGACCCATTTCACCCAATCCCAAACTCACTCTCTTTACACTCCGCTGATATTGTATTGTGCTAATCTTAAATCAGGATTTCAGTCCTGTACCCCCAGGAACACACACAACCTAGCTCTGCTTTGGCACTGATTTATTTCTGCCTAATTTCAATTCTCCTCTCTGCCTCTGTTACATGAAACTCTTGCAGCTCTTACCCAAAGTCAGTGTTCTCCTATCCTTCCCCACAGTGGTGACATACACTTTGATGAAGCTGGATCTAATTTGCACTCACATCCCTTTATAACGTGCAAGATTTTACATTGATGCCTGCAGGAAGGGTAGTTCATACTACTGAAAAAGGCAAAAAAAGCTGCAGTGTAAATGCACATCAGGTCTGAGAGCTTTTCTGCTTCAGTTTTTTTTACAGCCAAGTGAGTAAGAGACGTGGGAACTACTAACTTTTTTCACTGGGGAGCATTGTTAGTGACCTGCACAAAAAGCCAGAAAACTGCTATTACTTGAAATGTAAAATTAAAGAAAAAAAATTGCTCTCTTTCTCATTTCCCTGAACTGGACCACATGCTTCCCTGGAGGAAAATCAGTGTTGGAAAAAAGGTTAACTGCAAAATTTTCTGTTAATCTGAATATTCCTCTCTTGCTCTGAGCTGCGGGATGCAGGCACAGACCTGTCCCATCTGCTCTGGAGTGATCTGTGCCAGCTGCAAGGAGGACCCTGCTGGAGATGATGGATGGCCCAGCACGTGTCCCTTCCTGCTGTGGGATTGCACTGGTGGGACAGGGTGAAGCAGAGCACAAACCCTGTCCAGGATCAGCCTGGTGCTGCCAGAGGGGTCACTGGGACCCTGTGGTGGCACCAGTTCCACTGGTGGGGTGTGACCACAGCTCCAACAGCTTCTCCTGAACTTTGGGAGCTCTCCTTGATGTTGGGCATGTTGTGGCCTGATAAACCTTCTCATTCCCAGATTTATGCCAGATTTCTTCATCAAGTGCAGAGTGCCAAGGACGATCTCACAAGTGTTAATTCTGGTCCTGGCACTCATCCCTGAAGAGATTAAAACACCCCTGAGAGAGCATCCCTTTCATTTTTGCTCAATCCTTATTACATACAGAGCTCTGATATATTCCCCCTCTTCTACTCTCTGTCTTTCTCACCATATGTTAAAGATTTTTGGGAATGTACCTTTTTTGCAGCATCTTTCTCTTCTAGATTTTAACACAGTCCTGATGCATTTACCATAAATCTCTGGAAATACAGCACAAAACCTGTTGGAAGCAGGACCTCATTGGAAGAAAGTTTTACATATGTGTACCATCTTCCTTGTCTGGGCGCAAGAGCTATATGATTAACTGGATTAAAAGAAAATTTTTCTATACCAAATGTCAGCAAAATTCTTGACTGAAGATATTTTTACTCTAACAAGCCCTCAGTGTCTACTGTATTCAGTGTAAAGAAGGATCACAGCAAGGAGCAGACTGGAAGAAATGTGCTAATTTGAAAAATCTGGAGGTTTTTATCTATGGGGAAAAAAGGTTTCTATGATGGTGATAGGAAAAATAGAGAACAATTTTGTGAAGATTGTTGTTTCAATGAAAGTCTTTATCTGCTTTGCACTAGTTCCATCACATGGCAAATATTTTTCAGCAACTTTCCCTCATTTGCAGTTTTCTTTTAAATCTCACATTTCCCCTTTACTAAGCTCTACTCTCTGGCTCTGAAATCCACATTTTGTCACCTTTTTCTGTTGTGTCCTGTGGAGTGATTGGTTCATGTTGTGGCCCCAGCAGAAGAGACATCCTAACACAAGTTGCACAGCACAGGAATGTCTTGCAAAGGTTACTGGGAAAAAGAGGTGTGTGGGAGGAGGACGTCAGAATTAACATCCTAATAACTCCTGTTTTTTTCTGGTTTTGGTCCAAAGCAGTGCCCAGGGAGCCCCATTGTCCTGTTAATGCAGAGCACAGGAGAGACAGAACTGGGCAGTGAGACAGAGATTCGTTTCAGTTCTTTCTCTGCACAATTTCCAGTTCTTAGCACTCTTCCAAGGAAGTCTGCCTGGCAGGCATGCTTAGTCAGGACAGACAGGAATACGCACAGATTTCTACCATGAGATAATGAGGTTTTCTGGTTTGTTCTCAGTTTTCTTTCTAATAACCCATTGTGCTTTATCAGCCTCTTTGATGATTGTTGAGCACTGGGTTAATGTTTTCAGAGTATTAGCCACAAACCCCATTTTCCCTGTGAACAGTCATAGCTAATTAAGAATATTGTGACATACGTATAATTAGGGTTATTTTTAGCCCATAGTCTTTGCATCTATCAACACTGGATTTCTTTCAGTGCCATGATATCTCATCAACAACAAGTATCGCTCAGTGTCATGAGATCCTAATGAGATCCTATAATCTCCAACCTCTGTTATCTCATGAGTCACTGTTTCCCAGATTTCATGAATATGTTGAACAACACTCATCTGTGTGGAACTTCATGTGACCTCTCTCTATTACATAAACTGACTCTCAGTTCTGTTTTTACTCAGTTATTAAGATGAGACCTCAGTATCTTTTTTAAGCCTTTTGTAATATAAACACGCCAAATTAACCAATCTTAATATCACACTATTTCCTTCAAAATGCTCCCCAACATACATGTAATATGACTTCCTTAATAATATCAGCCTCATGGCTGGGAAATTATGAGAAGAACAAAATTGTAAGTCCTACATTTCTCAATGTATCTTCTTACTTGTGGCTTTGGGGTCAGTGCAAAGCACCTCCTTACCTTGGACATCACAGCTTAAACATATTAAAATTTGAAATGTGACAGCATAAATTTAAAAAGTAAAAAGAGTATATTAAAAATTAGAAAAGTGAAAAATTCCTTTTAAAATGAAGACTTGTAATGAAAATAAGCAGTGCTTCAATACATTGATTTTTCAGAAGATATAATTTCTGGGCATATAATAAACAAATTAAACAAAAGGCTGGTCTTGGGTGTTATTTCAGAAAGTGGATGTCAGGCTGTATCCTGGCTGGACTTTCCTGTTAAAAAGCAGCCTCTTGTTAGCACAGTGCTAAGAGTGATTGCACAGCCAAAGCTGAGGCACAGACCAGCCATTCGTAAATTATTTCTTTTAATATGTCACTGGAATTCCTAGAGGAAAACAGCTCCTTTTTAAAAAATAATTTTATTTAATTCTGTTTCTCATTTATTTCTAGAAACTCTGGTTATGCAACAGAGTGGCGCAGAGTGGAGAGGGACTCTCTTACCCTCAGACTAATCCAAGTGCTGAGCTCTTCCTCTTTCCAGAAACACTAGAGAAGTTTCTATTCTCTTTTGTGCAGTCAGTGAAATCTCTGTGGGGATCTCCATCTATCTGGCAGGTCACATTACAGCCCTGCTCTGTAACTGATCTGCCCATTGGTTTCTACAGAAGAAGTGTTGTTGATGAATGGCTGCACATGGCGCTGAGAATTATGTTGCAGAGTTGTTACTTTTCAACCAGGGAGCTTTCCTGGGAACTTTCCATGATGTGCTGGACAGCTAAAGAGCTTTGGACAATATGTAGGATACAGCTGCCATAACTCATTGTGACCAATGAACAGAGAGAGCAAAATGGATAGAGAAGCTGAGGATCAAAGAGGCCGGCAGGACATGCATATCTGTGATTGGTGATGAATTTTACTGCATTAGGGAAAGCTGGCTGACTTTAAAAGATGCTGAACCTGCTGGCAAGGCATAGCAATAACCCCCGAAGTCAGCGTGCTATGACAACTGCAGTTTCCCTCAATGTGAGACAGCACTCTGCAATGCCAAATGTCAGCTAAGCAGATTTATTTTCTCTGAGACCACTTTTTCTTGCCCTTGAAGCCTTCCCTGTGCTTATACACCCTCAGGTGTAGTTATAAGCAGAGTTGGTAGTACTGCCCTAGAGCAGGTCCATATTACAGCTGTGCAGAAAATAATTTTGCTGTTTTGTTACAATATTTGACACTCTGCAGCACAGCACCCTAACAAAGGTACAAACACCCAGGATTTTAATAAAAAAGTCTAAACCTTGAGAAAATAAAACTCATCTTTTCATAGAAACGTGGAATGGCTTCACTTGGAAAGGACCTTAAAGATCATCCAGTTCCAACTTCCCTGCCATGGGCAGGGACAACTTCCACCATCCCAGGTTGCTTCAAGTCCCATCCAGCCTGGCCTTGGACACTTCCAGGGATAGGGCAGCCACAGCTTCTCTGGACAAAAAATTTAAAGGTTGATTTGCACTAAATTAAATATTTTATGTCACTAATTATAAATCTTTTTTTTATTATTTTTAGCAATTTTCAATTTTTTCTCTACTTAGTCAAATTTTCTCAAAACAACCTCCTTAATTTTTCTGTGATGTCACAATAAGGCACTTAAGTGATTTCTTTTTACAACATATATTGAGTTAGGAGATTGACTGAAACCAATGTTGTCCTGCAGTGTTTTGGTTACTAAGAATTGTGGTTTTGCTATGAAAAAAATATTTTAAAATTTCCAACCAACTCTAGTATTTATGAAAAGTGGTTCACAGCAATGCCCTGTGAATTCTTAAAGTGAAGATAGCATCAACAGCAGTTAAGCACTGCAGATAAGAGTTGGATGATGAAACAAAATGCCCAGTATTTTCGTTACTTAATTTAGTCACACAAAGCTTGGTAAAAAAAGGAGGATATTGGAAAAGATGATCACTAGCTTTTCAGTAGATTGTGGTAAGATGATCACTAGCTTTTCAGTAGATTGTGGTAAGACATGGCTAGATCCAGTCTTTGGGATACTGCTTGTCTCCTGTCCTCTGGAAAAATCCTGTGGAGGATGATGAGGAAAGAGCCCTTTTTACCAAAATAAGAAGGGAGAAATGTTTTCCTCCCTTCTGAAATGGCTTAGAAGGAGTACTAACCCCTGAAGAATAATGGATCTTGGCTCTGATTCCCAGCTTCCATAAACTGCAAAGATGAATATTAGATTTTGAGCTTGGATTCAGACAGTTTCAAGAGAATTATCCATCCATGCTCTGTAACTCAGTTATGAACTGTTCTTCAAACTCTCCTCGCATTAAGGTCTGAGGTTTTATTTATTTGGATTTCAAAGTCCATTTCTACAGTTGCTGTCTTGCCTTTTCCTCACACTGCAAGAATGCAAGAGGCCTGGAGGTGCTGGGAAAAGGGGCTTGATCCAATGTCTTCTTTATTTAAGACAGGAAGCGTGCAAGCAGATGATCTATTAATACAGCATTTATTAATACCCTTCTCACACACAGGAACCAAAAATCACAAGGCTTGCTTTGAAGCTGGGACTCTCTCACATGAATGGAAACGAGTTTCCAGCTAAGTGCAGGTGCCTGCCATATGAGCAGAACAAATCCTGGGACCATGAGGAGCAATTTGATGACTGCTGTGTGCTCCGTGCCCACAGTAGATTCATGTCAAGGTGACACTTCCCTGGCTCGGGTCTCCCCTTGTCTCTTCCCGAAGAGCTGTAGATATTTTACTCCTTTTCTTACTTTTTTAGTGCCTGATAGATGTTGTTCCTAAACACTTTTGCAGGTGATTACTGTGGGGAGTTAGTAAGCTTCTTATTCACACCTTTCTGTCCAGTCCCTCTTGACTTGCATAATTCATTAATCCAGAGGAAACGAGGGATCTCACAAAGCCCCAGCCAGCCCCAGAGGGGCTCTTCAATGTTTTAATTTCATGATGGTTGTGGGAAATGTCTGTGTAGCTGTTAAGCATTTTGAGTCCCCTCCCATTCTTTCCCCTGTTAATAGGTGATTGTGCCACTGAGACATTCCCCAGGAGGACCCTTAAAGTGAAGTATGAGTGTTGTTGCCTGTTGACATGCTGGCTAACAGGGATGACACATCAGACTTAAAATCCCAGGAGTGCCTAAACTTTTGTGGTTTTCAAGTACAATAAATTTTGCTTTCTAGCACAGGTGAGGTTTGAACCCCTACCTGGAAAAATTCATGGTGTCCCAGGTGTCCCTTTTTGGTAGTGGGGCCACTGGTAAAGGAAAATACAGATGTGAAAGAAACCCTGAAGCCTTCAGACCTGCCAAGCTCCAGCTGGTTTCCCATCACCTCCCCAAAGTGGATGTGTGGAGTCGAGATATGAATGAAGGAGCAAAGCTCTCTGGCTAAATGACACAGGTCCAGTGATGATGCTCCAAGGCATGACATCAATTTCTTGGGCAATGTCCACGCTTTGCACGTTGCAAAGGAGCATTCCCAGGTGCTTTAATTTACTTTTGGTCCTCAGACTGGTCCCTTGCTCACTTTTGGCCTCGGCTCTCTAACATCTGTCCAAAGTTTCCAGGCACCATTCGGCAGCTGGCACAGCCAGGGCCCATTCCCAGTTGGCAGCTTGGATACAGCTGCTCTGTTTTGGAAAGTGGGAGAGCTTAATGAATGGATGCAAGCATTTCTGTGCCAGTTGGCCTCAAGGCCAGAGAATGGTCCAGGCCGCGTTTAATTTTCTAAAAGAGACACAGCCTCAGGTCTCCTTATCTTTGCCATTGACTTCCTGGGTAGTGAGGGCTTGGCTGTTTACCTATAAAAGTGACTTTGTGAAAATGGAGTATGCATGAAAGAATGGTTTCAAAGACTATTTATTACGAATATGGTTCTTTTTAACCTAACAAGTCATTCACAAACTGATCTAGGCTTCCTTGGACAGAGTTAGTGTTCAGAGACATTCACTGATCATTTACAGCAAGAAACATTCAGCCTCCGGTTTGTTTTCTTTGCTTCCTTTTTGCAGTGGGAACCAGCCAGCTGAGAGATCTGCTTTTGTTTTTCCTGTCCTTGATTTGATGATTGAAGCTTTTCAAACAGAACTACAACACACGGCAAGCATCCACGATGAATTTCTAGATAAATAAACACTTGGGCTGAGGTTATTTTGAAGAACGGCAGCGTCAGTGCCTCCCAATGGAAAATAATAGAGTGAACTGAGCCCAGCCGTTTTTTTTTTTTTTCTGGAATTGGAGAGCTGCTATCCCTCCTGTTAACCTGTGCCTCTCTGTTTCATGGATTTTCTTGGTGCTTCTGAAGCACCAGGAAAGACACACTTAGGGCTGGCTAAGGGTCAGTCCAGGTCCACCCTGTGGGAAAGGAGACTCTTCCCATTGCAATGCTGCCCAGAAGTGGGGTGAGGGTCACTCCAGGTCTGGCTGCTCATGGGAAGGTCAGTCTCTTGCAGGGATGTCCATGCCAGGTGACTGCTCAGCCTTTCCCAGCTGGGGATGGCTCAGGAGACGTGCTGGAGGCAGGCTTGCGTTGCCTAAGCATAGCTCTTGGCTCCATTGCTTGCTCATCTGTGGCTTTGCCTTCCCTCACTTGTTTCCTTAGATGAGTTCCTCTGCCTGCTTATTTGTGTTAGGAAAATTATCATTCTTGTATTTCGGTCTGTGTCGCTTCCTCTGGGCCTGTTTTGTTATTGCACAGAGGGATGTCTCTAATGAAGTGGACGGAAGGAGGAGGACTCGGGGCTTATTTTTATCCTATACATAGGAAGTTGGCCAGAACAGGGGAAAACAGAGCAGAAAGCCCTCAGAGCATTCCCACCCCTCGGGGCTGGAGACAGCAATCTCCATAGACTTTGCTCAAATGTTCCACCGCTGCCCAGGGGAACTTTCTCCGCAATTTTGCTTGTTTGTTTTTGAGAGGAAAAACGTGTGCTGCTTCCTGACACAGGGCTGGGGCTTGCTGCTCTGCCATTGCTGCCATCCAAGCTTCTTTTATTAATGAATTAAACCTCAGACCACCAGACTGACTAGAAGAAAAAAAAAAAGGATTTTTTATATGTATGTTGGTAATGTGACAGCACCTGGGGCCCTGATGGGGCTGGCACTGACATCACACTTCTGTAAAGATGTGAGGGCTGGTCTGAAGAGCCTCAAACCTAAACCAAACAGACAGGGTCAGGACAGCAACACAGGGCAGAAATGTAGAAAAATGTGGTTTTGCTGGTACCATGAAGGGAAGGCAACAGATGAAACCAGACGTTGTGGTTTTTTAGTTTCATTGGACAAGAGATGATGGCTTGAAGTTGAAGCAGGGTGGTTTTAGGTTAGATATTAGGAAGAAACTCTTTACTGTGAGGGTGGCAGGGCCCTGGCACAGAGAAGCTGTGGCTGCCCCATCCTTGGAAGTGTCCAAGGCCAGGTTGGATGGGGCTTGGAGCAACATGGGATAGTGGAAGATGTCCCTGCCCATGGCAGGGGGGTTTGAAGTAGACAATCTTTAAGGTCCATTCCGAGTGAAACCATTCTGTGATTCTATGATTCTATGATTTTTTGATTCTATGATTCTACAATCAGTGTCTACAATTAGATCATACCATTATCCTAAAAATTTTGGGGAAGTTGAGGCACGTGTTTTAAGGTAAGGTATTTGCCTTGCATTCCTGTTTTATTTGTCCCATTTAATCCCCTTTCCAGGAGACAGCCGGCTGTCTTTTCACATTTTTTTTCCCAGTGGTGATATCCAAGGAGAGGACCAGCAGAGCAGACAGTTGGAACTCTCCCACGCAACTTCCCTGGCGCAGACCGAGCACGGAGGATCTCCCTCCTCTGCTGCTGCTCCTGTCACACAGCTGGGCTTCAAAAGAGGATGCTCCTCTCCCACGTGCTTCAAAGGGAAACCAGGAGCCACAGAACAATTTACTCCCACTCACAGGGCGAGGGGAAATCCTCTTCTAACAGGGGATCATCCTGTTACAACGAGGATGTCTGGTGATTTATGACATGCAGCTTTAAACCCTCTTTCCCCTCCAAAGAAACACACAGGAGACAGCAGAGCTGGAGGAAGATAGGAGAGAGAGCTGACATTGGCAATGCTTGAAATATAGTGTGAGAGCTGGGAAAACCCTTCCTTGCTGTCTTCATTAGCATGACTTAATTAATAGTTATAATCTTATCAAGCAGAGGTTGCCATGCAGGAGGGATTGCAGGCTGGAAATCAAAGCTTTAATAAATAGATATTTTAAGACCAAAAAGCACCACTGTCATTTTGTCTGGCTTCCTGCGTAATTGATGCCAGAAACAAACCTTTTCAATGGAAAAAAAAAAAAGAAATGGATTTAATAGGAAGGTATTAGTATTGTGATATTTGTGGGTAATAATTCTAACAATCAAAATTTGAGTGGTTTACTTTGCAAAAATACAATGTATGTGTACTTCATTGGCTTTCATTTTTATTTTCTACTCTAAATGCTCTCTAAATCCCAAAGATTGTATGCTCTGTAGGGCTTATGCATCCATTTTCTTAATCTTTTATTCTGGCATTGTATCCAAATTTAAAAATAATATTCTCAACCTGGGACAAAGAAAATTTTCCTTTTTTGACACCAAAAAACCTCTTGCAACTTACATTAAATACTGCAAAAATTAATATCTGAGCCATCAGTTCTGTTATTGTCTCTGACATTTTATAGATCTCCCTTCCCATTTTCTTTGTGCTAGTCTTGGCCTGGGTCCTGGAAGTGGTGGCACCTCTTAATCTCAGGAATATTTTGATATCTTGAGGTCTGATGTGGCAGTAAGGGAGGCTCTCCTTACAGGAATCAAGAATAAACAGAATAAAGTGTCATCCATGGAAGCTAAATGGCAGGACAGCTTGAGTCAGGACCCAAAAAAAGGAAAACATTGATCCATTTATTTCAAGTGTGAAGTGGAGAAGAGAAATCCACCTGAGGATCCATAGACAAGAAAAAGACAAAGAAGATTCAGTCCATGGTGTGGGCAATGCAGTGTGGGGCAGCCCAGAGGGAGAGTCAGAAACAGGATGGATTATCCAAATTTCAGTCATGCATGGAACAACTCATACAAGTACGAGCTTGCCCATATCCAGATTGGATTACTCCACATTCATTCATATTCTAGGTTTTTCTGAGAAAGCATCACAGCCAGTGAGAGCTCACGCTTATTCAAAATAGCTTTCAAATATAGAGAAAATAATAATTTTATTCCAGACCAAGTCCATCAATCTCAAAGGATTTTGCTCCAGCACCACTGAGATCTGAATTTGCACCAGAATGTCAAGCACAGGCCATTAACAGGAGAGATTTCTCAATGGTAAAGGGAGAGAGAGAGTAACTGTGAATTGTAAAGCCACATCTTTACTTTACTGGTGGTTATAAATTTGGGTAAACCTCCTCCCCCAGTGATCTGGATTCTCACATGCTGGCTCATCAGGCCATTTCCCTCTCACTTGTGAAATATATTACAGTAGCCAAATTACCAAATGACCTCAATAAATTCAGTCATTCTGCTCTAAGAGAAGATACCATGCTGTGGAGAACAGAGTGAAAATGTTTTTTTTTTTCTCTCTGGACTTGCAATTGTTCCCATTCTGTGTCAATTTTATTGGCAGGTGATTTTTTTTTCTCCCTTGCTTGGCCCCAGTTTGAATTTTTGCATTCTGCTTTCCCTTCAAATGCCTTTTCCAATCACTATATTTTAGCTCATATCAATGAAGTCTGTATGGGGGAAGAGAATAAAGCAGGACAGATCCTCATCTGGTTTATATCTGCCTTGCTCAACACATTCCAAGAACCTCCCTGCTGCTCTGCCCAGCTCAGTGCTGTGAACATTGGGCATAATCCTACCTTATATTTTTGTAGACAGACTTGCTAAACTGTGCATGAAAGAAATTCCCCCCTAAGTTATTAGAGGAAAAGCTGAATTTAAATTTGTTGTTGTTGATTGTTTTGTTTTTTGTAAGAGGATAATAAAATCATGGAATGGTTTGCATTTGAAGGGACCTCAAAATTGTCTAGTTCCAACCCCCATGCCATAGACAGGGACACCTTTCACTAGAGGTGTCCAATCTGAAAAATGAAATATTTATTTCTGGGGAAAAGTTGTATACAGATTCAAAATCAGCCCATCTTCACCTAAATTTCAGCAAATCCTTTTCATTTTCCTGGTGTCTTGACTCAGTGCTCTAAGCAAAGAGCCTGGGGCAATGGCATCTGAGAGGCTCCCTACAGCACTAGAAGTTCAAACCTCACCTGGCAAAATGTCCTTAAGTTCCCTGAGGAAAGTCTCAGAATGGCAGCAGGGGCAGAAAACAGATAAGAAAATCCCTACCTCAAGTCCCCAAGCTTGTGGGTTTTTTTATGAAACTTTCTCAATGTTCATGTAGCTTCTCTTCCGACTGTGAGCAAGCAGAAAGGAATAAAGGTTTGTTTCAGCATCCATCCAGACAGCTCCAACTTTTCTGAGGAAACAGATCAACAAACCCTGTGCTGGCTGAGAACAGAGGAGGTGCAATTTCCATGAAAGAAACAAACCAAAAAACTGTTAATGAAAATGAAATTAATTAATTTTATAATCAGCTCCTAGGCAGCCAAAAAAACCCCAAAAAACCAAAAAAAACCCCCAAACCATCAACCATGAGTAGCATCTGTAAGGATCACTGGATTACAGAATGGTTTGTGTTGGGAGAGACCTTAAAGATCTTCTGGCTCCAACCATCGCTGCTCTGGGTCCACACCAGGTGAATCCCCCCATGCCTGGAACTTGCCTCACCCAGAGAACCAAGTTAAACATGAACACCTGGTCTGAGCTACCTGGGGATTCTGCTCCTGAAGCAGCTGCAGCAAGACTGACTCTTGTTGTTGGGGGATGCTCTCACACCATTCTCAAATGGTTCAAAAGGACGCGATGAAGAACAACAGCCATAGGACCTGGAGAGGACCTCAGCCCTGGGTGTCCCTGTGTGCAGGGAGGGCTCAGAGCAGGGCCCAGGCTCTGCTCCAGGGCCCAGCAATGGCACCAGAGGAACGGGCAGGGACTGATCCCAGCGAGTTCCACCTGGATGGGAGGAAGAACTTCCTTACTGTGCAGTGACCAAGCACTGAACAGAGACCAGAGAGGGGTGGAGTCTCCCTCTCTGGAGATATTCCAGAACTGTCTGGACACAATCCTGCACTCTGTGATGGCCCTGCTTGATCAGGGAGGTGGGACCAACCTGGGAGATGAGGTCCCTTCCAATCTGACCCATTCTGTTAATTTGTGATGATTTAAAAAATACTCCGAGAAGGCAAAAGGCGAACTGGGAATACAGACACTCGTGTTCTGCCTGTGCTGCTGTGACAAGGAAAGAAAAGGTCACTGATGTAGGAATCCTCTAAGAGTTGTTTCACCTTGAATTGTCACAGTTAAAAGAGAGTAATGTTTTCCCTTTTTCTTCTCTCTTATGGCATCTAAAGGTTAAGAGAAAATGGGATACAGCAGTAATAGAAATTTAAAGCATTGTCTAAAAGCCAAACCCTTTCATAATGCCCTTAAAATCTCGGTGATTGCAAACTTTGCAGGAGAGGGTAATATCTGCTCTTCACTGATTTCACCTGATAAAGTTGTGGGGAGAGAGAAAAAGTGCTTTGGGGTATGTGAGTCCTTCAAACCTCTGTAGATTATGAAATGTCATTGTTCTCTGATTTACCTCATGAAACATAAACTTTACTAAACATGGTACATTAACGACAAGGTGTGCAAATGTGCCTCTTCAACCCTGGAACAGAGCTGCTTCTGTTCCAGACAGCCACTTCTTTGGACCCAAGATGACAAATAATTCAAGTTTAAACATATGTGGTTGTTTGTAGGCCCCAAGACACTTCATGGCAAATTTGTTCCAGCTCCTTTTCTCAATGTCCCCATACAAGTAGGACCCAAATATCAATGCTAGGAACAAGAGAGGAGACAGTTATGTGCAGTCTGAGGATGAAGCCACAGTGACTTTTATATATACATAGACACATCTACATATGTATGTATGTATAAATATAGATATAGATATATAAATTAGGAACCCTGAAACTTAAATCCATATGCAGGGAAGCCTGCAAACAGACAGAAAGCTAAAGGCATTTTGGAAGAAAACGATATTGCTGCCTGCCAGTGTGAAAGTAAACTGCACATAGGGTTAGTATCTCATAGGGGGTTTTCAGGTTAGTTTTCATCTAAATAGAAGTCAGGTGTGTTTCAAAAGGCTTTTTTCCCCCCCCTTTTAATGCATCAAAGTATTTTTCCAACAGAAAAGAACTGGCTTTCCAACCAGTATGGAAATTTTTAATTCAATCCGAAATTTTGTTTATTTTAGGAAAAAAAAAAAAAGGTAAAAACCAACCATGGAAACATTCTTACTAAAAATTCTGGCTTTAGATCAAAACCCTTGTTGAGATTTTTTCAAATTAAATATTTCCCTTTAACACTTCAGTTTTAAAAAGAACTTGCTTATTTTTCTGAGAGATTTTAATTGGGAAGGAAGAAAATGCTAAAATGTAATAAGCAGAATAAAGTTAGAAAACTTTTGAGAGGAAAACAAACAAAAAAAAGCCATATGTTAAAATTAAGATATCTTCAGTTAAAAATAATTGCCATATTTTGATCAACAGTAAAACATCTAGCCACATCTGACAGGGGTAGCAGTGCTGTGTAGGTGGCTCCAGGAGCTGCACCGTGCTTGGGAAAATTTGCACTGCCAATAAAACCAGCCATGGGTTGTTTCTTTCCTACCTTCCCATATGCTGGGCTCATTAATGGAACATCAAATCTACAAATGTGGACATAAAATCAGCCTATACATGCCTAACTTCTGATACGAGCATCCGACCACTGCTCAGGGGCTGTGTTTGAAAAGTAGGGCCATGTCCTGAGGGCTGTAAATCCATTCTTTCTTGACAGAAGACAAATCTCAGTGGGATTCTTTTTCTTTTTTTTCTTTTCCACAAAAGAGTCTTGTGTTCTGCATTGCAAGCCCGAGTTGCAGCAGGGAGGGGGAAGCTGCAAATCCAGCTCCAGGCTTGAAAGATTTCCACTGTCATTGCTGGAACTGTGCAGAGTCAGAGCCCCTCGGTGCCAAGAACAAACACATCATCACCACCGCGTAATGCAAACACGATGCTCGTGTAATCTGCTGCGGGACACTGGGAATCTGCCTCCTGGGAGGGGAGGCAGGCAGGGAAAGCCCTGGAAATCTTTTTTGGTGACTAAAACCATGCTTTATTGCAAAGTGCGTAAAGGGCCGTCTCTCCTTTCCAGGCTGGCTTGCCACCTGCAGCGCGTTGCTGATTTAATAAGGGCTGAAAGGGATTATCAAGTTGTGAAGTTGTTTGCATCCTACTGGGCTGTAATGAATGAAGGGTTTTGTTCAGCTCAGCCTGGCTGAATGCTTCTTGGAGTGATCAGAGCTGGGGAAAGGCTGTAAGGGACCGGCGTTTTTGGTACATGGTCAATGTTAGAACATTACATGGCAAAATGGTGGGTGCATAAACTCCTTGTTAGTTTTGTAACTTCTTTTCCTATCCCAACACTTGCCCCAGGCTGTCCTTGCAATGTATTTTCTTTAAAGTCTGCTTTGATAGCTCAGCAATCAGTCTCTTCAGCTCCTGTAATTCATGAGAAAATGGAAAGTTCCCTTACAGGTTTCTGCCTTCACCATACTCCTGTAACTCTGCCCAGGTTGTCTCACCCTTGGGGAGTTTGTATCAATTGCAGTTCTGCTCACAAAACTAATGACAAGAAAGATGCTCATTCCTTGCCAATTCCCTGCAAGCCACTTGCATTCCCTGCTGAGAAGGACAAAGAGTGTCACAGGCTGAAGTAAAAGTCTCTTAATGCATCTCATTTTCAACCCAATAAAAGAGGAGAGCACCTCCATCCAAGTAGTAGATACCAAACCCTCCTGTCACTTTGGAGGCAGAGCTGTCTGAGTGACAAGAATTTAAAACTCACTTCTTTCATCTTTCAGGTGTTTCTATGAATTTGGCACCTGCATTGGGAGCAGGCCTTGGTCCTCTCCTAGACACCTTCTCTCCCTCTGGAGAGGTCAGGCCTGCCCGGTTAGAATCCTCTCCTCACAATGTAGATGGGGTTTGCTTCCTCTGTCTATCCCAGTAGACTGTAGCTGTTCTCAGTCCCTCTTGTGTTTCCTGGGCACCAGTGGACTTTGTGAGATGTTGACCCAAAAGATGAGGCTTCATTTTGGCCATTCTCTGTGACAAAGCTCATGCAGACACAGTGGTACAAACATCAGCTTTACCAGGTCAGGAGAAGATGCAGAGCCCCAGATTTCCTCATCTAAAAGAGGCTTGCAAGGGGACGCTGTCCCAGTGTTCATGCTCTTCCTTGAAATTTCCTTCACAATGTGTAATCCACCATTCAAGAGTCTAGCTAATTCCAGATCAGCCAATAACAAAAGTTTGGCATTTTCCTAAACTTTCCCTGTTGTTCAAGAAAATAACACATGTGGCCATGTGTGTCATATCTGTAGTTTTTATCTTTATACCCCCATATTTTTTTCTATTCATGTTTTTCCACTGCCTCCCTTCACCAGCTCTCCTAGTCAGATGTTTTCTCATTTCCTTTTCCCACTCCTGCCTGTGAGCCCTTCTTCCTTCCTGCAGATAATTTTTGGGAAAGGAGCTCAGCAAATGTAATAAAGTAAAATGTTTTCTCTACTCAATTTTAGTCTCCCAAGTAGGCCAACAGGTCTTTCCATACTGCTTTTGCACTTAACAGGAACTCCTCTATGGGCTAACAGATCATCCTTGAGCCATACTCCTTCTCTGAAACCTTCAGAAGAACCTGAATCTGTTCCTTGGGAGGCCAGGGAGCATTGTTAGGCAGTCTGGCAAACAGATGAGCCCGAAAGTGGTATGGCTGTATCACAAAAACATGGCCTTCTCCTATTTCAGGTACTGCCTAAGGGCTCATTTCTCTTGTGATGTTGTAAGAAATGTGTGTCACAGCTACAGGAAGACTAAGAAAAGTCAGGAGTTCATGGTGGCTTTGGGACTCTCTAGTCAACAACAAAAGAAAAGGGCTGTCCAGGTCAGATTATCTATATCACAGGACCATAAATAATTGCAGTGAGGAGGGACCTCAGTAGATGTCCTCAGAGTAGAGCCAGCCATGAGGTAAGACAAGATCACACAAGATTTCATATTAGAAAAGCTCAGTGTTTCAGGTGCTCCATTTGGAGGAAGATGATGAAGAAGAAAGAAGCATATGCAGTTCCCACTGCAATTCCCAGCTCCCATTTGTTGAAAATATGGAAAAATAGGCAGGTGGGGTGGGATGGGGTAGCTTTTCTGTAGGTGTGTGGTCCACAATGAAGTCCAGGCTTCTTTGTCTGCAAGAGCTGAGATACTCAGGTGAAAAGGTCACCACTCAGGGTGTTACTTGAGTGGTCAGGGTTGACCTGATGGGTTTTCATCCCATTCCAGGAGCAGCTGCTCTGCAAAGTCAGAGGTAACATCAACTAACATAGACTGAGCTTTCCTTGACATTTATCTGCATGAAGAGGTCCTGCTTTAGAGTGAGCTGATTTCTACGCAGCCAGTTCTTCCCTCCCCCAGAAACAAATCCTGACTCATGTTTACCAGCTGGAGAAAACATGACCAAATAGTGAAAAAAAAAAAAAAAAAAAGAGATCTGCTTTGAGCATTAAACTTCATTGCTGAAAGACTAGAAACTACTGTTTGGCCTGCCAAAGCTTTAATTGTCAACTTATGTAAGAAAGGCTCTTTTTCAGTCCCTGTTTGCATTCACCAGGGGGTTCATAAAACAATTATAAGAATCTAGTGATAATCTTCTTTCAGCCTTTATACTCCAGGCAGCCCAAAATGTCAATCCAGTTGATGACTGCTCCTATGTGAGGTCACTGAACCAATGACTGGCTCTCTGACTTTATTATTATTAATTGTTTTTATTAGTTACTGCTACTATATGGCATGTGAGTCACTCACCCTGTCTTCAGCCCTTAATAGCTCCATTGTATTGTCCTGATCAAAGCTGGTCCTTTCTGTGTCCCTTTCATGTGATCTTCAAAGTCATCTTTGGATGGCATCAGATGGACTGAAAAATAAAAATCTCAAAGGCATCTTTAGGCTAAACAAAAACTGACAGCCCCAAGTTTTTGATAGTTCGAATATTAATATCTTATGGTGTTAGACTGTCATCTTGTGAACAATCTAAGACAGGCGTGAGACAACCGCAGACCCTGCCTGGAAGCAAATCAATGGACTCTCCCCATCTCACCGAGGGGCTCAAAGCCAGTGAATGACAGATCCTACTACTTCAGGTTGGCTTGAAATCATTACACACACTGGATATTAAATTATACACTTTAGTGATAACTGATTGCTGAAAACCCTGCCTTGTGTGTGAATGAAAAATAAGACTTCATGACTGTTTTATCTTCTTTTCTTTCAGCCTTCATACTGCTTGAATGCAAGTTGTATTCCACACAATATCCTTGTCACTTTAGAGGCAAACTGCTGGAGATCAAATCTTTGCATAAAATATTGGTTTAGACCTGAAACTGGAAAGGTTACAGATCTTACAGGACAGTGCATTATTTCATGCTTTGATTTTGACAGCTGCACCAGCAGAGGAAAAAGGGACATCTCTATAATGCTGTACTATTTACTAAAGAACTAAAGCACATTAGAGTCTTGAAGGCCAGGTTGATCTAGAAGTCCTGAGGTCTCAACTGAAGCATGTGCTTAAATATCTTATAAATGTGGTGGTCTGCCTGGCCTCCAAGTTGATGCTGGTATGAAATTCATGCCACAGAGACAAAGCAGTCAGAATTCTTCCTCACAGTCTTGTACACCTGACTTGTAGGCAGCACTCTATCAAAATGGGTTGAGGCTAAATTTCTACACCACTGTCCTTTAAATCCAGTGTCACAACAAGTTTAGAACAGAGGGATTCCAACAAAAGAGACCAGACAACAGGAAAAGTCAGATAAGATTACATTTTTATCCTGTGTATTGTCCTTTCAGTGTAAGTCTGGATATAAATATGAGCATCACGTGGGATTTAGCTATGTCATAACTAATAAAATAAACTTAATTAAAAATACGAGTCAGGCTCAAATATTTCTAGAGGACAAAGTCTGGAATTTAGGGGTTTTTGTCCAAAGACAAAATTAGCCTAGAAAATAAAAAATTCTATTTCATATCGAGAAACTGGCAGAACATTCCATCACTCACTGCTTCCAATATCAAAAAATTTTCCTCTGCTGTGGGAGAGGAGTAGTTTCTACTTTTTATGTAATGGTGAGAGAGTATGGCTTAATACAGTGGTAATAAAATAAGCTGCTAAAAGCTTTTCCATAGGAACCATCAACCTAGAATGGGGCTTTCCCCACTGCTAATGAGATTGGGCCCTTGTTTTAGGAGTATCTTTGCCAGAGGCCTGCATACATTATAAGTTGAACAGAACTAATGTTTTTTGCTTCAGACTTTTCTCTCAAGCTTAATACTGGTCCATTTGTGAGGTGTCCTGGCAATAACAACAAAATAACACCCAACAACCTTAAATATGGTTTTGTCATGTTTTCATATGTCATGTTTTCAAATAAAGCTGAAGGAGGGAGGTGGCGCAGAGATGTAGAAGGACACTCTAAAAGTGGTGCAGAACTTTTACATAGGAGCACAGGACACTGAAATCTCTTCTGCACTCCAGATTTTCCCTTTAGGTGCCTAAACTCCAGCTGAGTTCAGTGAGAGTTGAGCCACTTAAATCCCTCTATGAACTGGACACCAAGTTATCACCTTATGGCTTAGATGAATTAGGTATTTCAGTGCTCCTGAGGAGGGTTCCAAATTGGCTTTTTTTTTTGCTGATCTCACTGGAGGTCCAACAATGGTCTGAGCCTAGAGACAGGAGAAACTGGCAGCCGTAACTTGGAGACTGGGATTTCACAAGGCTGGAACAAAGGCGCTGTAGAGCATCATCTTCTGGTTAGGATTTGGCAGATTTAAGGATTGTGGGAAGAGGTGTTCTCAATAACTGAGCAGAATCGCTAACATAGGCTTTACACATTGCAGCTCAAGGATCAATTTGGCTTTGGCTTTTGCCAAAGCTACTTCTTAACAACTGACTTGAAAACTGCAAAGATGAACTGTCTTTTTTCCTCCCTATGGGGCAACCACATTTTGACATTGCGGTTCCTAAATGACCAGCAAATAATTTTGTATGCTAGAAATGAAGAAAGGGAAGGAAAGAAAATAAAAAATTCAATCTTTTCTTCCCCCCAAGTTAATGAATTTTTTATAAATATGTAAGCATGTTACTATTCCAAGCCACATCAAATCAACTTTTAAAATCTGTATTTTAAAAACAGGAATGTGTATAATATGAACGGCTTAAGGAATAAAATGCAAAAAGATGTTGATGATGCTGGATTAGCAGCCAGCTGGAGGATTAAAAAAGATGAAGAGAAGAACAAAAAAGCCCGTGTTTCACTAGCCAAGTCAACAGCCGTGTTTTTTCAATCGCCCCTCATTATGGAAAAGTGTACTCAGGTTGTCCTAGAATCAGAGTTCACTGTTTTTAAGGAGTCACATCAGGAAAAAAACTCTTGATGCAGTGCAGAGTGTATGACAGAGAACATCTGGACACCAAACTACTGGAGCTGCCATTTTTGCAAAGGAATGGCTCTGAGGATGAATTGGAATGAGCTGTAACAAATATGGGATTTTGCTGGCAGCTTTATTTTATTTAAATGCATCCCTGGCTTTTGAGATATTTCTTTGTTTTGGATAATATTTAAACATGTCAAAAATCCTCTCTCCTTCCTGCCCTTCATTACATATGACAGGGAGTGGATTGCTCCGGCCATCTGTAGAGTGGGAATGAATGGAGCTACATCTGGATGGGCCGGGGATCACATGAACGCTCACAGCAAGCCCCAAGCAGTTAACTTGAAACCTGTCTTTCCCTGAGTGAGCCAAGACACTATCACAATTTTTGCCAGGACTGTGTGAAGCAGTGTTGGAGCCTTGCAGCTAAACATGTCCAGAGCCTGTTTGGGGGCCCTCCCTAAAGTTAAGCACTTCTGCCAATCCTGCATGCGCCTAGGAGTTGTGTTTGATAATAACATCTGGCATTTATTGTGTGACATCTTGTGCCTATGAAGAGCTTTCCCTGCAGCTCTACTGTGGAAAGCTTCAAGGGAGAATACGAAAGCACATGTGGCAAAGTCTGGAAGAGGGGAGAGCTAATAAAGGAGCAGACAACCTGTAGGTCCAGACACACACATGGCTTGTGCCAAAGCTGTGCCACACTGGCAAGCCCTGAAACTCAGCCTGGCAAGAAGCAAGGCAAGGGCTGGGATTCTGAAGCTGCTGCCATTGATGCCACTGAGCCAAGCCCTGTCCTCAGGGACTGGTGAGTGGACAATGTGTGCACCTTGGAGACATGATTGAGTGGTGAACATGATGGTGCTGGGTTAATGGTTGGGCTCAAAGACCTTAGAGAACTTTTACAACTATAATGGGTCTATGTTTCTATGATTCAGTGATGACTGGGAACCCACCCCCATCCCCTGCCTACGAGCTGCTNTCCTCTCCTCTCCTCTCCTCTCCTCTCCTCTTATTCCTTTTCCTCCTATTGTAGGATTTATGGTGTGTGACTCTGATAGTAAGGGCTGACCAGATGAGACACTGACCCATTGGCCTGAACTGACCTGACTCGTGGACATCATCCTTTTCTCCACACCTGAACACACAGACTTTGACCCCACAGGTGAGCCTGTTTAAGGAGGTGCCAATTGGTTGTAAATGCTGGTTTTCATTTGGTGGATTTTTTTTCTTCTGCAGTGAGCCCCAGGCAGGCTCAGCTTGCAGCATTCATGGATAATTTCACTCTGTACTGAGTGGGCAGCAGTGCCCCTCATTGCAGCAGCGGGGGCTGGAAAGCCCTTTCTGATGCCCTGACTCATGGTTTACACACCCTTGATCTTGTCCTGAGCTGATTTTCACCAAGGGAGAGGAAACTCATTGCTCAGCACAGTTCAGGCTTGACTTCCAAACGACACCATGATGGTGAGAAGAGCGGGTGGGTACCATGGCCAATATCCTGATGACAGCAGGTGACACACAGTGAGTGAGACACTGACAGAGAGTGGGACAGGTGGAGTCAGCCAGCACTGACTCTGCTCTGGGGAAAGATCAGCACCTCCAAAAGGGTTTCGATCACTGCTAAAACTGCCCAATGCCGAGTCATGGCTGTGCTGGAAGTGCCTGGAGTTTTGAGCATCCCAGCCCAGGAGCTGCTGCTTTTGGGGCCTTGCCTGGGGCTTACCCATCATGGCTGGGCAGGCAGACATGTGCCACAGCTCTCTGGCTCCTCACTGCTCTTACGTGCACCCTGTCTAGCATCCACAGCTATTCCTGAGTCAGGAAAATTTCTGAATGCAAAGATTACACAGAAGGGGTTTCATGAAAGAAAAATTAAAAAAAAAAAATCTGAGCTCTTCCTCTGCTGAAGCCAAGCTGTTGTCAGCTTCAAGGAAATGTTTTTTCTTTGTGTATGGACAGTTTTGCAGATTTATTTCCCTTCCCCTTCTTGGATGAAGGTTGCAAGGATTTCCACAAAACACGTTTGGAGGAACCAAGCCTTCAACACCAGCAGTTTTCAGTCAGAGTGTTGGAATGATCAATACATCGGCACCGACTGATCTCAGAGTCTGAGGATGTCTATGAGGCACAAGCAGCTCTTTTAGGTAAGCTGGAGCAAGTGAGTAAACCCAGTAGCTCTGGAGCCAAACCCAAAAGTGGATGCAAAATCTTATGGGGAGCCAGTGCTGTGATTTTCAGTGCAAGGGTGATGTAATGACTGAGTACAGTTCAAGTAAGTAATCTACTCATCTGTTCACAATTTTGAGTTATGGCTGATGCAGTCGCTGCCTGTGAGCCAGCAAAAAGAGAGTGAGAACTACACTTACTGAGTCAGGCCAAAGGCAGGGATGGCACCAGTATGGGGATGGGGTGGGAGTGGAGTTGCACAACTTGAAATGTGACTTGGGGTCTAGCCTGAGCCTGAAATTTTGGAGGCAGTTGGGATCTGACCAAAAGATGGTAGATGGATGGTGAGATGAGAGGTCGAGACACCCACATCTGATCACTGCCCCAAAGAGGAGGAGAGGCACCACTCCTGAGCACAAGTACCAAATCTGAATCCATACCACCCAAGATAGCTACCTTGAACACATACTCATCTGCAGTGTTTGAATTCCACTTCAGAAAATTTAGAGCCATCCAGGGCCTGACCTTTAGCAAACCACAAAGGCAATCCATAAACCACAGGTCTGGAATCAGCTCGAGAGGACAAATAATTCCAACATATCAGCACAGGTTTTCAACACAGCTGGTAACCAGGGATATTACAAATGGGAGACACAGCAGTAGCATTTCTGTGAGATCTGAGAGCGTGAAGGGTTCGGTCAGGGCTCCACTGAGATCATCACCCAAAAAGGGGAATAACGCAGCACGACATTTAATAATAGTAAGTGGCTGACTTCACCGCCAGGCGGAAGCAAAATATTTATAAGTGTCAGAAATCGTAAAAACATGACATGATTCATCCTAAAGCAAACAGTTGTTCATGTGAATCTAAGAGCAGAGGATACATGGAAAGTCCCAAGACGAGACCATCTCCAAAGTGATGTTTTTTGGGCAAAACTCACATATTGCAAGCTAAGCAATGTAGGGCCTGGACAACTGAAGACGTATTGGGACTGGGATACTAAAGAATTCACTGGTAATTGCTAAAATAAATCCCTCTCCTGAAAATCATTGCCAGAGCAGATGTTTTTGACAAGATTGATGCCATCCCCATACAGTGTACAAGTGAGGGATTTTCCACTAATCATGGGAAATCTTTGGGCATTGAACAAAACTGCAACAAATAATCCATTGCACTAGTCATTTCTATCAAACCTTCTCCACTGAAAGTTATAATTTCCCCTCTCTGAGTTCTAAGCTGACTGCAAACAATAAGATAAACATACATCTCTTGAAATTTTTGTGCAGAAACACTATGCTTCTAAATATTTCAACTGTTTGCCAAATAGAGTCATGCACAACTCTGCCCCGCCTGAGGTGGTTTCCTTTCTTCCATGGGAGAAATGATGCATCACACCTTCTGAATGCATGTCTGGTGACCTCTTATTCATGCCAGGGAGGAAGTGATTTCTCAAAGCTGCAATGTGTTTCTAATGATCTTTAGTGTTTGCTGTGGCTACTTTATCTGGCTCATCAGAAAATTATCTGTGTCTTCATCTCACAGTTATTCAGTTAAATTATTATTTTAAATATTGTGACTTTATAGTCATATGTGTATATTTTAAGAGTGTTTGAGTCAATACATATAAGATCAGCTGAGGTATTTACCCCATAACTGAGTTCAACAGAAATAATATTCCTGAAAATCAACTTGATTGTTTTGCAAGTGTTATTCCTCCCTGCCACAGGTTTTTTGCATTTCTGAAAACCTTCTAGGAACAATAACTATCATCTATCTGTCCAATTATTTGCATTAAGACTAGACAACCATAAGTACATGACCTGGTTACTCCTGCTTTCCTAAGGGTTTGTGTCTCACATTGGTTGGCTTTTAAACTGAATGGCACTGAGGGTGCATGTAAACTAACCCTGCATTAGACACCAGAAAATCCACATTACAACAAACCAGTGATGTGGGAAGCAGATTTACTGATGTCTTCTACATCAGGAACGCTGGCTGAAGCCTCTGCACATTTGGCATTTCTGTGCCTACCATCTCCTACAATGAGTCTCAGGTATCTAATAAAAACAGTGAATTCTTTTCTTCTCTGGAAGAATTAAGAGGTCTTTCCTTCTCCATTTAGCCACCTACTTTTATTTTTTAAAACTGAAAGAATGTAATACATCTAAGACCTCTAACTTGTTATAAAGTTTGATTGAAATTGTTAAAACTCCTCAATGTGAAGATTGTCAGTAGGGAAACACAGACAATGACTCAGTGTGTCTGAGTGAGCCTCTTCCCACATGGGAGGATTGTTTTTGTCTGAGGAAAACTCTCATGGCATAAGTTATGACATTTTGCAGCCTGCTGAGCCCAAGTCTGGACGGTTTCTATGGAAATTGCAGGTACCTGTATCCAGGCCCCAGTTTTGAGCTAGAGACTCACACAAATTGCTGCCTTGCACTATCAGACTTTTGGTATCTGAAATGGGGCAGCCCTTCCTCTTTTTGCCAACTAAATGGATTTTAACCCCTCTAAAATCTTCGTGTTTTCCTAATCCCCGTTATGAAAACTCTGGATATTCTGTTTATCATGCTGTACTCTTGGTCTCACTACAATTGGCTCCTCATCCAGAGCCTAAGCAAAACAAGCTTAAAAGAGCCACTGAATCTCTTAGGGGCTGAATCTTCCCTGCTCTGACATAAGCCAGGAGTAACTCTGTTCAATGTCAGTTTCAAAGAGTTCTTGGTAAGAACATGCAATCTAAAAATACCAGGACAGAGATAAACCTGGACAGCTTTTAATTGGGATCAGGATGGAGTGGCTGCAGCCTCTCTTGTAGTGCAGAGGAGGAGGAGGAGGTTTAAGTCTCCAGCTTGTCCGCTTGATGTGATCTGGAACATTATTTACACCACCTGGGATCAAGTACATCCCTGATATTTTCATCTGTCCTCTCTAGGCATTTATGCTCTGTTCATTCCCATGATCTGAGTGTTAGTAGTGTGGGCTCCTTTGAGTTCTGCTTCCTTCAGGAGCCAATCTGGGCTGCTTGTCTTTCCCTGGAGACAGATGGGTTGAAGTTCACTATTTCATATCAATACACCAATAACTACCAAACAACACCTTGATGAAACAATATTTATATCACAAGAAAAGTCCCTTTTTCACTTACTGTCTACTTAAACAGAGGATAATTTTTGAAAAAGTAACACTGATAGAACAGTGTTGCTCTACCAGGTTGTGCAGTCCAGCTCCTCCAAGCACTTTCCTTGAATGTCAGCTGGGATCTGGGTAGTGAGCTTGAAGTACACCTTGGAAAAAGGGAACATTCTATGTTACTTTAGGCATTGGTTACTTTGGTCTTTCTCAGTATTTAAATCTTGGTCCTGTCATATTTGAGTGGCTCTTTCAGGAGCTTTTTGGCTCAAGCAACTCAGCTATATTGACAATTTTCTCTCCCTTCCCCTCCAGATACCCCACTGAAAGAAAACCTTAATTTCCCCACAGCAAACCTCACTGTCATCATGTTGTGCATTGTTCTGCTTCAGGGCGACCAAAAAACAAGTCAGAGGCAAATCTGACTAAACTCCCCTGAAACTGTGAAACCAGTGAAAAAAAATTTCTCTTGGGTACAATTCCAGCATTGTACCCAAGGGCCAGACACAGATTTCAGAAGTGCCTTCAGAGCTACCCAAAGATTGTGTTGGAGTTATTAACGTCACTGATATTGTTGCCTGAAATAGTTGCTTTATGCTGCAGTGGACAAAGAATTCCTTCTTATCCCATTGTTTTCAGAGCTTCTGTGTTTGGGACGTTCCAGGACTGCTGTAAATTAGTTCAATTCAACTCACTAAATGTTCAGGGAGTGTTTCTCTAATCCTGTCCAGATGAGCTGTGGATTCCAAGAGGTTTCTATTTTGGGATGCAGGCTTCTGCCTATATGCTACTGTTGGGCTCAAGTTCATTCAGAGGAATCCTATTAGTGGCTATGCAGATTTATTTCTTTGCTTCTCCAGAATGTGAGCTGAAATTATTTGGTTTTGCTGATTACTTTTACTGAGGGAGGGGGTGGGTGGGGGGGAAAATGAATGTCCTTCCTTTTAATTTTTCACAAACTGGAGTTCCATTCAGATGAATCAGGGCTTGATTTTCATTAGTTTTCCACATGGGTTGCTTCTTTCTCCTACCAACTTAATTCAGTGGGAATTTTTTTTATCCCCAGTTCTTTAGCAGAACCTTATTGGGACTCCAGAAAGGACTGAAAATTCTGTGTGTTCACAGGGAAACACTGGGTTCATGATCAACCATGATCCACTTCTGGATCACTAAATGCAAACTGAATCAAGCTTAAATGGAAATATCAGACAGTGAGGTTCATTTGATCAACATGCTCTAACACAATACCTACCCCCAGCTGTGTATATAACATCCCTGGTTTCTTTTCATAAACAGAGTTCTTTTGCAACATTTTAGCTAAATTTATTCTTAATATTTATTCTTAAATATTTTTAGGCTATCTTGGAAAAAAAAAAAACACACCAAAATTTTTGTTAAACTTCCAGTAGACTTGGTCTGTGGAGCAAAGATTTGAAATGGGAGGCATGGGATTCTCTGAAGTCAGGGTTTGGATTTGGCAGTTCTAGAGAAAATCCATCCAGATCTGGCAAATGTCTCAGAAAATCTTATCCAAGGGCTGCTTATTAGGATTGAGGCAGTTGATTTTCTCAGAGTGCCTCTGCATTTACCATCATACAGCTCAGAATTAGAGTGGAAGGCCCTGATTTTCTCACCTCCAATGTGGATTCATTTCAGTGACATGTGGAGTAGCTGAAAGATTGTAATTATGATGCTTTAATTACTCACCATTCCAGTACCATACAGAGCGCAGAAGGAAGCAGCCTGGCAGTAATTCTACTTAATCTGATGGTGAGGATCCTGCCAACATAATGAAGGAAGAGATTGGAAGGAGAACTTCCAGGGAATGTGGAAATTTTGTGTGGTGTACAGTGAGATGGAGCTCCAGGCTTTGAGATAGGGGTGGCAATCAGAAAAGGTGAGGGTGACAGGGGTGACAAGTCTGATGGCATCAATGGAAGTCTCTGTGGTTGGTGTTACAGAGGAGAAAAGGCCTGTAGTGGATATAATTGTTCCTGAATTACTCAGGGTGCTTTGGCTGCTCCTACTGATTGGTTTCCTCTGATGTTCAACATCAGGCTCTCTTCATTTCAGGGTCAGGGAGTGAATACTTCACACTCTTGTAGAGCCTTCCATGGTATCCATCACACTGGTACCCACATATTTATTTAACATTAAAGCATTTTATGATACTTTAGAATGTTCCTGTGAAGAGAGTTAAGGTAAAACATTCCTCAAATTAGACCGTCATTTCAGATGCCCAGTTACTGATACCTGTGGCCTGGTTTAGCAGGGATTACAGGATGTCAATTTAAGTTTAAATTAATTAAATTGAAACAATAAAACAATTTCAGCAGCTTCAGAAAATCTCTTGAAGTTTTGAGGAGTTAATAGTTTTGGGTACTTTTAAAGTTACTCAAATTTTATTTTATGTCCTTTTAGTACATAAAAAACCTAGAAAATATGTATAGGCAATACTAGTCCAAATCAAGGACTGGAACAAATTACAGTGCTTTTTGTTCATCAGTTTGGAGTCTGAGGAGTAGGAATGAGAATCCCAACATATTCTTGTTCATACTGGATATTTCACCTAAATCATCAGGCAAAAATGTACAGAAAGGGAGAGTGAGGAAAGATGACCCAGATTCTTTCTCATTTCCCTCATGGCTCTGATGTAATCTCAAGGTGTTCCAGGAAAGGGAGGAAAAAAGAGTATTTTTTTCATTACAGCAATAGTTTTAAGACCAAATGAATCTTTCATGCACTGCTGTCTGGTCTGGCTGAGAAAACCTCAAGAGACAATGTCAAGGAATAAGGCTGTGTATTAGGAAGAAATCTGGAAGGAAATGAGAAGGCAGAGAACAGTGAGGTAGAGAATGTGACCCAGGAATGAGAATCTGACACAGTTCTGTTATCAGGTCTCCCAGCCCCTTGCCTATCACTTTCCTTCCTTCAGTCACCAGATCTCATATAGAATAAGAATAACTATAGAATAAGAATGTAAATAGTGTCCGAGAATAATGAAAAACAAAAAAAACCAAACCCAAACCTTGAAAAACAGTTCAAACCTGGGTGAAACTTCATTATCAGAACTTTTTTTTTGAGACCGAGAAGTCATATTCAGATAGATGATCATGTAGTCATTGCATTAACTCTATCAGAAACAAGGATCTTTATTTTAATATGAGAGCCTCAGAAACTCTTTTCTCTGTTAACACAGATATCTCAGAGATGTCTTGTTGCTCATCATCAATTAAGATGATGAAGTCAACTCCCCACTGCAGAAGATCACCATAAATCCACATTGTAAGTGAATGAGGTAGAAAAAAGTTACTGGTTTCTTTTTCTTCCACTCAAAGTGAATTTGTAAAAGCAGCAAAGGTTCATTCAAACTCTGAGACACTAAATATTTTTGAAGAATAAGAGTTGCAGTATATTTCAAACAGCTTTAGAATAGAAAAAGCAGGTTGAAGGAAGGGCAGGAATTGGACAAGTACACGTGTGCCAGTGATGCCTTTCTGGAGGAACTGCAGTCCTCAGCGTGAGACAGCATGAGACAACTTTGTTCTTCTACAGTTTCAGAATCAGCAGTTTCTCTTCCCCTTTGCTCAGTTTAGAAAATGAGTCTCCAATGTTTTGTTTTCTTGAAATCAGACAATGAAATCATAAGCACATGGTCCATGAAAAGAGTTGCTGACATGCAAGCACAGATGAATGGGCAGCAGCTCCATCCTTGGACCTGCCTTACAAAGTGCTCCAGTGGGACCTACTGAGATATTTTGACTGTGGCCTGATGTGCTACTTCTGTATTAAGGTCTGGTCCTAAGGCTTGGCTGGTTATACTGCTAAATTACTAGAAGTATCCCAGCAGGGCTTAGGCCAGCTATTACTCATCCAGGCAGCTCCTAGGACACAGCTCAAGACTTGCCAAAGGCTGAGATGCTCTCCCAGTCGGTCTCTCTATGTCCAGCCACAGCTGCTTTCAGACTGTTCAACATCTGGGATGGGACCCTCTTGGCACACACAGGAGCAGCACAGTGATCACATCTACAAGGCTTTTAGAACCCACCTTCCTTGGGTCCTCAGATGAAAAAGGTGAGATAACACCTAGACCCCAGACTTTCTCTGGGATAATTTCTACCCCTCACACAACTCCCAAGCTACTTCCTTGGCTGGAAGTTGGCTCTCAGACCTGCATTTCCCTCATGTTACTGACTGTAGTTGTGTGGTGAGAGGAATTTTTTTAAATTCGTACGGATGCAGATCTCCCTGTCACTTCATGTAGATGGAGGTACTTCCAGAAAACAGGTGCTGAAATTTGGTGCTCAGCTTCATCCTTGGAAGCAGGTGTTTATCTTCTCTTGGATGACAGGGACCTTTTATGAAGGAAAACCACCCAGAACAGACAGAGCAGACATTTTTACTGTTTCCAAAAAGTGGGTTTGGGGAGAGTGGAGCTCAGTGCATCTCCTGGTGAGTGGCCCATAGTAGATATGGTTCTTCCTATGTTTGGTGCACCCCAACAGGACTAGAAATCCCTGGAAATGTTCATGGCCAGGTTGGATGGGGCCTAAGCAACATTATCTGCACTTGACCCTGGAAGGGTGGAATCAGATGGTCTTTAAAGTTCCTTCCAACCCAACCCTTTCTATGTTTCTATACAAACAATTAATTGTAAATGAGCTCATTCTAGGATGGAAGGCTGTACTACATATTAGATGAGTGGTAGTTCAAGCCTATTTTTCCAGTGAAGGCTTGAACGTCTGCCAGTTCATACCATTTGAGAATTTGGCCTGCTCCCCCTTACTTTGTACATTAACTTTACTTAACTGGTAGATTTTCCATGCTTAATAATTATAAATACATAAGCAGGAGTGTTTGTTTATGCTTGTTTAAGCAGGGAAGGAAGCATTTCAAAGAAAAAATATTTTAAGAGGGGCCTGACTTCACTTCCTATGTGAAGTCAGTTTGGTGTCAACTGGTGGAGCACACAGGAGCTGAGTATTCAGAGCAGTCAGGCAGCATCTGCAGCTTGTGCATTGGTGGGAGATGAAGCCAGGTCTCTTCATATTGTACCTACACCCTTTTCCTCATGCCACATCTGACTCTGACTGACCAGAAGTGAATCGAGGTAGAAATAAGCCATAGAGAAAATGTTGAGACCCAGAAATAAGTCAGTCCCATCCCTGAGCCAATGTCTATGTGTGGGCTGTGTGTTGCATATGTATTTTCTGTGGCAGACTCAGATTCCTTTGAGCTTGGCACATTCTGGTTAAGATGAACTCAGCATCCAAATGTTGACACAAAAGCTGACTACACCATAGACCATGGCCCCATGCCACCCCCAGCTGGCCCAGAGCCGGGCTGGCGTTGGCTTTGGCTGCTTGCATTAAGGCAGCTATAGGAGAGGGACGGGCAAAGAGTGCCTGAGGTGGGTTTACCTGGCATCCCAGCTGGAGGAAATAGCCTGTGTTCTTCTGCAGAATGAGGGGAGAGGGATGAGTAGAGGGAAACAGAATAAATAATCTGGCCAATGGTGTCATTAAAAAGAGGATGTATCACGTTTACCGTGAGAGCATGTGACTCAGACATCCAGACACGAACATTCCTGCAAAGCCCTGAATGCACACATGGAGCTGACTTTTTTGGCTTTCCAGAATGGTTTAATTTTATGATTCTGTGACTCATCAGAAAAAGCAAAGTCCCTAGACATGCTGCATCATGGCCCAGTAAACACCAGTTGCTGTTGGGGACACACAGGGACAAAGGAGCAAGTGAGGGATGGATGGAGGGGAGACCAAAGGAACAAGATGTTCAGCTTCTTGCTCCCCCTTCACTTTTCTAGTGGTTTGTAAACATGTTTCTCTCTCTTACCTTTTTTTTTAATTATTATTTTTTTTCAAGATTGGAGTGGAGGGGTTAACAGAGGTCATGTTAGTTTAAAAAATTATGGTTAACCTTACAAGCTGGGTTGCCTTAGGTCACGGCGATACAATTCCCCTCCCTTCTCCTGTGCAGCGGTGGTTCACAGGCATTCCTCCAACGTGGGGAAGGACAGGGCCTGCCAAGGCTATGAGCAATGCAGAACAGACTTACCTGTTTTTATGCACTGCTTAACTAATTATTTTAAAAAGAAACAGCCAAGTTGGAACAACTACCTTTTTCTTCGAGGAGGAACATTTTCCCCCTTTCCTTTTTCCCCACATCCCCCTTCTTCCCTCCTCCCTCCCCTTGTTTTTTTTTTCCCCTCCGTTGCTTGACTTGGCATTTGAAACAGGTTCTGGATATTTGACACCTCTTGAAAGTGTAGTTTGGCAAACAGGAATCGAGCTGGGCTCCAAAAGGGCCCTGCACAGGGCTCACTGTGAAAACACCTGGGTGTCTCTTACGCCTCTAAGAACCAGTCCTGCTTCTGTAGAAATAACAGCCGCCCTCTCCCTTCCCCCAGCCCCTGCCCTCCCTTCAAAAATTAAAAAAGAAATTGAAATGCTGGCACTGTTTTTGTAAAAAAACAGGTGGTTGGAAGGCGCTGTGGAAGGGGGTGAAGGACGTCTCCACAGCAAGGCACAAAGATCCTGTGCAGAGAGGGTTTTGATTGCAGCACATACATCTGCAATTCGTTTTCCCAAGCTCAGGACAAATTAAGAATCTTCCAGCAATTAGGGGAGAAAAGCTTCAAAGTGCAATCAGCAGTTCTTAAAAGAATTTGTGCTGGGCTTTGAGGGAGGCTAATCCTGCTGCCCGCGCTGGGCTCCTCTCTGCAGTGTGCATTTTCCAAGGCCAAAATTTTGGCCTGCTTTTCAGTCACACCATATAAAATAACAAACACGCAGTCTAAGGAAAACAATTTTTAAGACACAGTGGAACCCACTTTAATGAAGAAAACTGTTAAATGCATAAAACCCCCATGTGCCAATGGATAAATGTGCTGGAAGTGTGAACTGTTAAACCAACAAAATTGTTAACACATCATACTGCTGGGCAAAAAAATAAAATAAAAAAAGTATAAAAAGAGAGTGAAACGGTTTTCTGACATGCAACCCACTTTGCCTTTATTGTTCACATTCCTGCTGACATAAAGTTTCCTGATTTGTCCCCTGGGCCCAGAAATATGGCAAAAGTGGGAGCATTAATTGTATTTGCCCCCTTCAAACCGCCCTCCCTGCTTTTCAGCTCACAGTGGCCAAGAATAGCTTCATGGAATGGGGAGGGTTTGCCCTTTTTTATTCAAGGTGATGAGTGAACAAGTTCACATGGGTTTTGTTGGAGGTTTTTTCCTTCTTGTTGTTTTTTTTTAACTGGTAAAAAACTTTAAACTATGCCTGAACGTCTTTTCCCTATACCCATGGGGAAAACAAGGACTGGTTTTCTATTTGCCATTTGTTAAAACTCTGAAGTCCCTCCATTCCCCTGGTTTTCCTTGGGGTCAATGCTGAAATGAGGCTGTTCCTGTGGCCTTCCTGCTCCCTTCGAAGACATGGAGCTCTCACTGAGTAAAAGCCTGATCTCGTGAGAGCCTCAAATGCAACTGCTTTGATAAGAGTCCAACCCTGTGGCCATGCTGGCATGGAGGGGCTGGATGCCTGCCTCGCTCCGAAACATGAGAAACTAAAAATCAGTCCATTGGATTTATCTTCATCCGACTCCTAAATTACACGCTGTTCCCAGATTTCATTTCCACAGGTGGTCAAAATTTTTCCACCAAAACCTGATTTTGACAAAAAGCGGGCTTCTGTCACAAATAAAGATTTTCCCTCGGAAAAAAAGATTTTAAAGAATGCGCTGACTTTATTTACGGAGCACTGAAAACCTTTTATCAAAAAACTTTTCCAAAAGCAGAAAAATGGTCTGCAGAATGGAGCAGGTTGATGTTTATTGTTTTTATATTTCCTTATTTGAGAAAACAAGAAAATTTGGATGAAAATTAAAAGGCTGCTAAAAATACTTTCATTATTGAAAAAAAGATTTTAAAATAATTTCCATCTCACAAAATTGTTCTTAAAATCATGAAATCTGAATGGAACAGGTATTCAGCTAAGATCTCTTCTGCTGTTTGACTTTCTCAAAGGCATTTTAGGTGCTGGTCTGTATGGAAGGTATGGAAGTACATGATGACAAAACTCCAACCCTGAATGGTGACAATGAAGAGTTTATTCCTGCAGTTCAGAATGTTCTCGTTTCTCGTCACTTTTCTGTGTCCCTTGCAAAAGAACATGAGGTCGTGCTTGGCTTGAGAATGCTTCTCTTTTTGTTGGCACTTGATGGTTTTGCTTCTTAGACTGATGTTTACAAAGAAATTCCAGTCCCCTGAGGGCCACTAAATATGTATTGCTCTGCAGAGTGTCCACAGGGCAGGTTTGCACCTTCAGTGTGCTTGGATCCCTTGCTCCTAAAAAAGCTCAGTGGCCATGTCACCACTCTACACGCTAGATAAACTTAAACCAGAGTCAAGTTTTGTTGTAGTTAAGCAAAAGGGTTAAGTTCTTTGTTGGGGGGGAAAAAAAACCAACCAAGCAAAACACCCAAAAAACCAAAAACAAAACCAAAAAACCCAAAAAAAACCCACCAAAACAACAAAAAAATTAAAAAAAAAAAAAAAAAACAACTAAAAACCACAAAAACCTGCAACAGAATACTATAATCCCTACGATCCAACACTTTTAAAAAATATTGACTTTTTTTACTGTTAGACATTTGGGGCATCTCTGGGACCCGTTCACAGCAGCTCTGAGGTCAGCCCAGCTGCTCCTCACCTGGAAGGTGGAGTTTTCTGGAGCACACTGAGATCTTTTACTCCAGCTGCAGCCAGAGATCATCAGGGTGTCACTGTAACAAAACCATCACCAGCAATGCATAGCCTGCTGTCATTATCTCCATTCTGCCACTGCCAAGGTGCATTTTTTAAATTCCTCTGCTAACTAATTTCTGTGACAGCATTTTGGCCTCTCCTGATGTCTATGAGAATGCAGGTAAAGTGTTGTTTCAGAGTCATTGTAGCCTGACTTTGAAATGAGCCCCTTGAGATATCTGGGTGATCCTGGGAGCTCTCTTTCAGCAAAGAAACCATGAGACTATTCTGCTCTCCCTTCCCAGGCTGGTTTTGATGTCTCTTATCTATCTTCAGCAACAAAAAAGTCAAGTGTCCAGTCTCATTACCTGCCCCAGCTCCCCTTTGTCAGGAGAGAGAGATGGGGAAGTGTTTTTCCCCATCCCAAGGGATGAATCCTACTTTTGCCATTGGCAAGAGCCTTCTTCAACATCTTCATCCCTCACAACATCTGGTTTCCTACCACTGGAAATGTTATCTTTTTATAACTGCCCGATCTGAGGTATACTGGTGCATTTCCACAGAGACCACCCACAATTGCTGGGCACAGTGTTAGGGTGGGGAGAGCTTCAATTATTTTCTTTTACCATTTATGATATCTTGGGCTGCCATGGGGGCTTGAAAGCAGCATCTGTGTTATCCACAGAAGTCACCTTGTTGCTGCATGAGTTAACGTCCTGTCTATACAAAATGGGGGAAATCGTAGAAATTCTGGGCTGGAAAGAGCATCGAAATATTCCACTGCTTTTTGGCAGGGTCAGGAAATCTGGTTTATTCCTGACAGATGTCTGTATAATCTGTTTCTAAAGCCCTCCAAAGCCTTCCATAGTAAATCACTTCAAGATCTAAAGGTGAAAAATGCTATGTAAGACCTGAATATTGTTATTATTATTAACAGTGTTGTTGTTCAGAGGACAGCTTAGCAGCATGGTCCCAGCTGGCACTTTAAAAAAGAGCCCAGAAGGAATGAGTTAGAGCGAGTTGCGCCAGTCCTGGTGGAAGTGCTGAGCCAGCATTGCTGGTACTCCTGCCTGCTGCTGGATCAGTCTGAAATTAAACTCCACAGCCTTTGCCTGTGTCCAAGTACTGCCAAAGGTTACCATATTACAGGGCTGGATTGCTCTGCTAAAGCCGCTGGTGCTATTCCTGAGTGATCCTCATTGTGAAGAGAATCACAGAATCAAAATATGATGAGCTGGAAAGGACCCACAAGGATCATCAAGTCCAGCTCCTGGCCCTGCTCAGCACCATCCCCAAGAATCCCACCCTGGGCCTGGGAGCTCATTGAGGTCTGTCAGGCTTGGTGACCATTCCCTGGGGAGCCTGTTCCAGTGCCCACCCACCCTCTGAATGAAGAACCTTTTTCTAATATCTGACCTAAACCTCCCCTGACACAACTTCAAACCATTGCCTCAGGTGCTGTCACTGGTCATGACAGAGAAGAGATCAGTGCCTGCCCCTCCTCTTCCCCTCACGAAGAAGTTGTAATTGCCATGAGATGTCCCCTCAGTCTCCTCTTCTCCAGGCTGAACAGAACAAAGGCCCTCAGCTGCTCCACACACAGCTTCCCCTCAAGGCCCTTCACCATCTTTGTTGCCTCCTTTGGATGCTCTCCAAAAGTTTATTATCTTTCTTATATTGCAGTGCCCAAAACTGCCCCCAGGACTCCAGGTGAGGCTGCCCCAGCCCAGAGCAGACCAGGACAATCCCCTCTCTTGTCTGGCTGGTGATGCTGTGCCTGATGCACCCCAGGACGGATGTCCCTCCTGGCTGCCAGGCACTGCTGACTCTTATTTGGCCCCCTTTGCAGATGCCATGTGCACCATGCAGAGAGTGCCAGGTGATTCTCCCTTAGAAACACAGGGAGACGATGCTCGTGATGCTCATTTGAACTGCTGTAAGAAGGAAAGCTGCTAGCTGCTAGTTGAGTAGATCCACTGATCCTGCACTCCCCTCAGTGCTGCCCCCAACAAGTTGTCCCAACCAGATTGATGCTATATTTCCTTAGTTTCTGACATTTTCCAGAAAACCATATATATGTTCAAGTAAAAGTCTGTCAGGAAAAGTGTCCTGGGCAGGGAATGAACTATTGGTCCTTCTTTGTCTTCTTCCTACAAAATTCCTTGTTCAACCTCATGGTTCCCCTCTTCCCCCATTGCTCCTGGTGCTCCCCCAACCAAATCCAGCTCTGTTTAGACAAATAAATGAAGTAATTCTCATATACTGATATTGGCCAGCATGTGGACCAAGCATAAGGATTTTGAGCCTAAGACATTAAACTTAAATATAGTCTCAGAGAATTTTCCTTTCTAGCTGGTAAATCTAACACTGCCCGAAAAGAGGTTTGGGCATTGAGACCCAGGTGCAGTCCCTGGCATATGCAGTGGATACCTAATACCTCCTGAAGTTTTCACAAGCCACAGACTGTTCCTGATGCATAATTTGGGCCAAACGACCCTCCAGTGCTCAGCTCCCCTGTCTGCTATGGGGCTGTGCACTGTCAGGAAGTTGCCTGGCTGCCAGTGTTCTTTCACAAGTTGTGCAGTAACTGGTTTAGAAGACGCACATATATATAGAAAAAAAATCCTACACATGGCAGAATCCTCTCAAACAATGACCAAGTGTCTGTTGCCTTCACATTTCTATAGGTGAATTCACAGGTTTTTTTAGAGCTGGTGTAACTACTCCCCAGGCATCCAGTCTGTGCCTTCCATTCTTTGGCTGGAGAGAGTTATACCTCAGTTACCAACCTTCGAAGAGGAAAAAAATTGGAGCTTAATTCCTCCCTGTCTTAAACCTTTGTATTTTTTTGGCTGCAGATTTCTGTTCCAAGAACTTGGATTTACATAAAGACATATCTATTTGCACATAATTTGCAAGAGTTCCTTTTAGCCTATAATTGTGCTAAATACAGTTGTGGAGGCCACAGCATACCTAAAGTATTGCCGAATGGATTTTTAAAAGCAATTTTTTCAGAAGTGTGCTAAAATGGAAAGATTGGGGAGGGGTAGGGAAGGAAAGAGAGAGAGAGACGAAAGATGGCCTTGTGGTTACAATCCTGGCCTGCAATTCAAGAAATCTGGGTTCAATTTCCAGCTCTGCCACTTACTTCCTGCGTGACCTTGGGCAAGTTGGATAATCTGAGTGTGCCTCAGTTCATGGGCACGGTAATAATATTGCCTTTGTCTCTTTCTGCCTGGAGCATGAATGCCCCCCGTGTTTGTTTGCACAGCCCTGACACGGCGGGGACCTGGGCTTGGCACAGCCCTCTTGCTCCACTGTAATGGCAACAATCATAGCAACCGTGTTTTCTCTCAGGATTGTGTGCTGAAAGGATGGAGCGGGTGGTACAAGGGGGTTTCTTTTAGGGTCTTCAGTGGGTGCAATCAAAAGGAAGGAGCTTCATTTCTTCTGCTGTGGGACCCTGTCATGCACAAATCTGCTGAACTGAGAGCCCAGCAGAGGCTGTTGGACACCAGTCTACTGCAACACCTCGTTGAAGGGTGCAATAGGTTTTAAGACACAAGTGTAGTCTACAAGATCCCACAAAATAATATGGAGCTACAAAATAATACAGAGCTGTGTGTTCCAAGGGCAGCTGTGATTTCAGCCCCATCTCATTGAGGGTCACTGTTGCGCTCTCTCCACCCAAGCAGGTCTCACCGTGTCCAGAATGAAACAGCCTGGGTGTTTTACTTCCCAGAGTAAACAAGTTAAAAACATTGGGGCCTAATAGGGCTGTTAGCTTGGAATACCTTATCCAGATGTGACCAGTTAAGATCTGTGGTGCCAAATTATGAGATTAGTGTTGTGGATTTAGATCAGTGGCTGATTAGTCTAAGAATAACTTCAGTTTCTGAGCTCCGTCTTGGTTACCTGAGTTTTTGGAATAAGTGTCAGGGATCTGGAAATAACCTTAAAATAACAAATAAAAATCTCACTTAAAGAAAACATGTGCTGTGTCCTGACAATCTGTCATCTGTCTAGCCTGTGTCGTTAGGTAAATCACTTTTCTTGTGAAGGAGAGGAAGGAGACCAGTCAAAATCCCTGTGTAAAGAAAAGGAGCTGAACTGAGTAGCTCCTGTGAGCTACTGTGGGCACACACTGCTACAAAATGAGGCCAAGACTGTGAAAAATTTCAGCTTGGGAAGAAGACCTGATTTTTTTTGGGGAGTGGATTCTCAGCACCATGTGCAGAGCAAGGCAAAGTGGACAACCCAAACAAGAGGGTTTGTGACACAAAGGCCTGATGGACAGCTTTTAGCAAAGTGACTTTTCATTGTGAACACAATTATGTATATTTAACCTCCCTCTTCCATCCTGTTTCTGCAGATAGGTGAAAGCTGACTTTGGTCTGCTGAATGTAATTTTGGAGTCCAGTTAGAGGGTACCCACCACTCATGGAGGCCTGGGAAGATGAACAGCTTGATCCGGGCTTTAAAAAATTATTGCAGCAGCCACTTTCTGTAGTCATACAGAGAAAGCTGTAAGAGGTTTTGGGCAGCCCTTGCCCCCAGACTGTCCCTGTGGCTGGTGTAAGGCTTCACTGGAGCCACAGCTTCGATGTTTGACTTTACATGGACAGGGTACTGTTCATATGATCTTTCCAAACATTTTTCAGCATTTCAATTCACAACATTTCCTTCCCCTCCAAAATGTCTTTCCAAGATTTTTTCAGACATTCAGAAAAAATATTTTTGCCTCACTGAAAAGCTTTGAAAAATTTTTTGGTTAAATATAACCTGGAACATATTGTCAATGCACATATATCCTGCTCCACTTCATTTAGAAGGGAAATCCCCATATTTCTTATTAAGTATACGAATTTCAAACCAAAATATCTGCTACTAAAATTTGCCACTATTTTGAGGAGCAGAAGTACAGCATAATTTTACAAGCTTTCAGCCTTTCCATCTTTATAGAAAAATTTTATATCCACCAATCTTCTGGTTACTGCACAGATGTAAATACAAAATAATTTATACCCAAATAACTTTACAGTGGACTATTATGTCAAATGTATACCTCTCAAATGTATGAAAAAGAAGGGATTGCTTATACGAGATAAAGATAAAAAGACTTTGATAGTGCATTGAAAGTCCTTTTTTTCCCTTCAGTCCTACTTTCTTTTAACAGTCTTGTGGAGAGATACAAGGTAAAAAGTAACTTGCAAAACTTTCAAGAGAGATGTGTTGGTTTTTAGCTTTCCAGCATCTTGTTAAATCTCTGTCCTAGTTTAGGGCAAATTTTGTGAGGAAATTCCCAAAATTAAGAATTAAATGCTTGGCTACTCATTCACTGCTCTTTCAAGGAAATTACTTTTAGGATTATTCACGTATGTAGTTTTTGCTAATTTACATGTCCAACTTCAGGACCATACCTATGAGTAATTTTTGCTTATTTCCATGTCCAAACTTTTTGCAAACTCATTAAACTTCACTTTTTTCACAGGTATGGAAAAAATATCATGCTCAGGAATTCTTCTTAATAACATTACCTTTGTAAGTCATGCAGTTTTGGGACTTAGAAAGTTTCTTCACCTGAGGTTTTTGTTTATTATTCCAAATTTACTGCCAGAAACTTGACACTTACTCTAGAAACGTTTGTTCAAGATGGGTTCCAGAGATTAAAGACTGAATTTACTTGAGCAGTATGAATTTAAGACTATTAACGACTTTTTCTGTTAAACACTTATTTGCAAGTTCAATTTATGCTCATGGACTTCATTTCCAGCAGGAGTAAATTAAAAAATAAAAAAAAAAAGGAAGAGGGGTTCATTAAGTAACACAGAAAGAAGGAAAGAAGCATGGTATAATCTTAATTTCTGTGCTAAGAGACACAAGTTTAATCTCCATCACAGTCTTGACAACAACTCTGAAATTGTATCATATTGGTATGAAAATGTGGTGAAATCCAGATTATCAGTGGTTGTTGATAATTGTGGTTTTTAATGAGGGAGAGGGGAAAGGCAGCAGCAGTTTTGGGGTACATGCACCATAACAAATAGTTTTAAAGTAGAAATTTTCTTATTTAATGTTAGGTGGGTCCAAAGTAGACATGTGGAGTTGAGCTAGCAATGCATAGGCTCTTAGTAATTCAGTAACACTGGAAATATATTTTTAAGACAACTGTTCTAGATGCCCACTTTGAGATGAGAATCACGGGTTAAAGTCATGTCCTTTTGTTAAATAGGACTGGAGTCACTGAGCTGGTTAAAAAATATTCAGATGAATTTTCCTTTCAGAAAATTGCAAAATTCTGCTATGAATATTGACATGATCCTTGATATAGAAAATGTGAAGGAATAAAAAATAAAAATAACGTGGGAGTTGCTTAATATGGAGATAAGTGTAAGTACAGCTGTTTATAACTGAAACTCTTCATACATAGATGAGCAGAAATTAAAATGAAAGATGAATGACAGAAGCTCAATGCTTTGATTGAGCTGATGTAATTAGAGGGCAGAAGGGAAAATGGCATTACAGAGAAAGGATTTGCTGTGGAAATCCTGACATTTGATCTCCTTTTCTAAGGAGATGCCCAAGCTGTGTTGGCATGGACACCCTGTTTCCCTTGTCTGTCTAAATCTCACTTCTGCCTCCAACTTGATGGATGATTTGACTTTGGAAATAGCAGTCTTAAAAATGTAAAAATTTTAAAAACTGTTTTCTGGATGTTTTCTGGGCTATCAGTTTTGGTCCATGTTCAAGATGGAATGATCCAAAGCAAACAAAAGTGATTTTGTTCACCTCCTTCTTTTGGTTTCACTTCACTTACAGATATCAGCCCTGGCCAATAATGATCCTTTGTATCCTGTATGCACACAGTCTATTATCATTATTGCTATAAAAAAATAAAATTCTCCCAGAGCAAGAGTACTTGTCCAACTTCCCTTCCAGCAGCTCAAAATCCTCTCCAGCCCTGGAGTAAGAAAGAATTATGTCTGGAATATTTCACTCCAGCTATGAGAGAACAACTCTGTGTATTCCTCAGTGTGTGAGCGCTGGATGAATGGCAACAGCAGTTCAAACTGTTTATTCCTTTCTTAGCAATAATGTTTAGGTTCATGAAAGCCTTCCAAGATATATAGAATTCCTCATGCTGAGTAAGGGCTCCTTCACTTATTGCTGCTGCTACACACTATGGACCATTCTTATTATACCTCCCTCCCCATTCATACCACTATAGTTAGGGGACCTTCAATGTTGTCATTATAAGCCCCTTATATTTCAGGGTGTATAATTCAGCTGTAAAAAATTTGCCCTGGGCTGAAACTTGGCACATGAAGGCCAGAGAGAGGATTTTTGTGTTGATTATTTTTTTAAACCAAGTTTTTAAAATAAAATAAAATAAAATAAAATAAAATAAAATAAAATAAAATCCATTCACCCACATTATGTTGTAAAAAGTGCAGGAAAAAATAGAAGTTAGTGGTTTCAGATGCTTTTTTTTCAGGCCTCTCCCGTGTAACTCAAAGCCAGCTTTGTTTTTTAAACTGAAATTTTCCAGGCTATTAGTCCATAATATGAATTTGTGCCTTTCAGGTTTCTCTTTAAACACAGGCTCACACGAAAAGAAGAGCTGAGTTATTTCAATTAGGAATGGGGGCTGCTGCAATTTAGTTTATGTGCACTTTTTCACAAGGTTTTTCTTTTTTTTTTTTTACTGCTCCACTGAATCCTTCCCCACACTGAAAAAATGTTAAGGTGGGACTGGGATTCCCAAGGGGTGGTTTCCCCAAGACTCAAGAAATTTAACCTGAAGAAGCTAGTGCTTTTAGGTTCAACCTTCAGGTCTCTTGGAAGCCAGTCCATTGTCTTGGCCACAGATCCTGTTCCTGAGTTGGGTTGGATGATATTTGATGTAAATATGGGTTGGCAAAGCCCTGAAAGTGAAGGTTTCAAGCCTGTTGACTCTTGAGGAAACTGTGGCCTGGAATTCAGACCCTGTATTAAATCACAACTTAAAATGCACTTTTAACATGGGTACATGGTGCATCTCTGGTTGGTTACTGGTTACAAAACCTCAGCAGGGTGACAGACATCCTCAAAGCATGGCTGGGGCTGGATTAACAATGGAGAAGGGCTACTCAGAGGCAAAATTGCTGCAAACAATCCATGCCTGTGCAGGGTCAATTCAACATATTCTTAAATGTTCAGTTTCCCCAGCACCTTTTCTTTTTTTCTACAGGAAAAGAAGGTTCCTAAGATATAGAAGTCCTGGTGACAGCTGGTCTTATTTCATTATAAGCAAAACAAAAAAGAGTTCTGGTTTTCTTTCAATTTTTAAAAAATGCATGGATTTCTCAAAGAAAAATGTAGACTGGTTCCTTAATTTTAATTTTTATTTTATTTTTACATTAAAATTCTATCTTTGTGGCAAGCCCTAGGCTTTAAAACACTAAGAATAATTATTATTATTAGTGAAGCCTTTTGTAAAATGATCTGTATGAGGAAAAAGAAATCAAGTAAAATGAACTCCATACTCCAAGATAAAGGTTAGAAATGATGCAGGACTCCAGGTAATCCCACCAGATTTTCTTCCTGGTGGCAAAGTGTCTGTGAGGGAGTGAATGAGGGGAAGTTTACCAAGGTGAGCAACTTGAGGTACTGTAAAGAGTGAGGCAAAATAGCAAACACCCCAGCACTGCCAAGGCCACCACTAAAACATGTCCCTAAGCACCACATCCACTCATTTATTGAACCCTTCCAGGGATGGTGGTTCCATCACTTCCCTGGGCAATGTTCCGATGCCTGACCAACTCTTCAGCAAAGAATTTTTTTCTATATCTAATTTAAACCTCTCCTGGCACAACTTGAGGCTGTTTCCTCTTGTCCTAACCCTTGTTATCCAGAAGAAGAGACCAATCCCCACATTGCTGCAGCCATCTTACAGGTAATTAAAATTCCCCTTTTTTTCTCCAATAAAGAAAGGCAGCTCTCTCCACTATTAGTGGCTATTAGAGATCAGGATCTAGGATGAACCATCACTTCTTTTTGTCACAGCTGGAGGAACTCGGGTGACCTGTCCAGAGGCACAAAGTAGGAAATGGCAGGGATTGAAAGATGTAATATATTTTATTTGTGTGTTCATGTGTGTGTGTGTAGAGGGGGTAGGGAGGAATTGGTCTCTCTTGCCTTTCAACATGTTGCAATCCCCCAGCCAGGCCCTCGTGCCTCCCATCAAAGCCCACAGTTCCGTATGTTACCACAAATTTTGGGTTTCCGAGCCAGACATGACTGTGAAATTCCACAGGGTGGAAGGCGGTTATCCTTCACCCTCATCTCACCTGGTGGCATGGTCTGCACATGGGGTTTTCTGTTCATGCTGGGTGGCCATAGGAGGAGAAATCTGGACACACCAGCCCTGTGATTTTTCAGGGTGGAATTTTAACATTCCTGGAGTAAAAATTTGCTCACTTTTATTTCTTTTAGCCAATTAACAGTGGCTCCAGGCAGGGTATGGAGGGGTTTTGTTTGGGTTTTTTTTTTTTGAGGGGGGAAGTGTGTCTTTGGGTTTTTTTTCCCCCTGGTTAATTCCATGCTCCTGCTGGGGGCTCGTAGGCAGGGAATACCACACACAAAGGCACGGGCTCCTTGTCACACCCCATGTTGCAGCCACCATTCCTGCAGACAGGGAAGGCTAAATGAAGCTGCCTAGAAAGCCTGTCATCACTGCTGCTAACCAGCTGGGAGCCGTCCTGCCGAGCAGGGGAAGAGCCACCCCTGGCAGGGTGGGAGCCCAGCCCCAGCTCCAGCCCGTCCTTGCGGGGAAGCAGAGCCCACAGGGAGGACCTGGAGGCCTTTCCTGGTGTGTGACGGCGCTCAGAACCCAAGCCATAACAGCAGCACTTTGAAAACAGAAAAGAAACCAAAGTGTCTAATATTGGGTCAAGCCAACGTCTATAAATCAACGTCTGTGAATTTATAAACTGTTCGTAAATTTAAGTGCTTTTTGGAGAGCTGTTTGTTATTATGTCAGGGCTGGGAAGGGGGGCGAGGGAAAGTACTTATATTCACTCACTGTCTCCTGCTCCGGACTTGCTCCCACATTGTCTGAGCAGGGAGAAGGATCAGAGCATTTTGGGCACAGGGAGGAGTTAGAGGGATGCTGCTGTTGTGCCCCAGAAGCACTTGGTGCAAGCCGAGCAGAAAGGATGAACCAGATTGAAACCACATTTGTTCTTTTCAAATTCTTCATGTGCCTGTTCTCTGGTCTAACCCTCCACCAGCTAACGGAGTTTTAAAACAGCCAGAGAGAGTTTTGGCAGGAGGATCTCAGCCATTACCTCCCCTTTCTGTCCTCCAGAGCCTCCATGAGGGAGCAGAGGCACAAAATTATCTCAACAGCTCTGCAGGCCCTTTTGCCCCACTCTCAGAGATGTGGTGACAGTCCTCTGGTTCTTCCTGTGTAAAATGATGTGGTCAAGTGGAACAAGATGCCACTGCTTTGGTTAGGAATTGATAACCAGCTTTCTAGGAGAGAAAAAAAAAAAAAAGGAAAAAAGAAAATGTCTTTTCAATTTCACCCCACCCCTGTCTGAAGTGTCTTCTGAGGTTCCACTATATTTGGATAACTTTTCCTCTCACCTCTATTCATTTTTGTTCCTTTCACCACCCGCTCTTTCCAGAGCCAGGATACGGCACATAAGTGTCCTGAAAGTTGTCCCAGCCTGGTGGGAAGCAGGAAGTATTGGAAGGCCTAAGAGGGTGTGAAAAGTTTTGGAGGTTGTATTCACAAAATAAGACATTGTTCGGGTACAGTGCTGCTCATTCAAGTATCTCAACACTTTGCACACATCAATGAGTTAAGCCTTATAAAACACCTGTAGGAAAATGCTATCCTTCCATTTCAGGTGATGAAGTGGAAGTACTTAGGGAGCTGTGGGCAGATTTCAGACCTGAATGCCACCAGTTAATCTTCTGAATCCAAAACAAGGCATTGAAATAAGCATTCACAATCTATCAAGTCAAGCTGATGTGAAGGGAATGGATTTGTGCTTAGCCAAACCCAGACTTCCTGTTGAGCAATCTATCTTTTATAAATGTAATTAATATTATATTATACATGTATGTAATGTATTATTACAAAATTTATGCTCTAGGATGACCCTGCTTGAGCAGGGAGGTTGGACTGGGTAACCCCTGTGGTCCCTCCCAGCCTTACCCATTCTGTTATTCTGTAGTTGTATAACCTATATTATTGATATATTGATCTGAACAGGCTGGAGAGATGGACTGAGACCAGCGGTGTGAAGTTCAGCAAGGCCAAGTGCTGTGTTCTGCAGTGCTGCAGGCTGGGCCAGAGTGGCTGGAAAGTGCCCAGTGGAAAAGGACCTGGGGGTGCTGGTGGCATCATGAGCTAGGTGTGCTTGGGTGCCCATGGTGACCAGTGTCACCTGGGCTGTACCAGGAACAGTGCGGCAGCAGGACCAGGGCAGTGACTGTCCCCTGTGCTGGGCACTGCTGAGGCCACACCTCAAATTCAGGGTTCAGTTTGGGGCTCCTCAGTTCAGGAAGGACATTGAGGGGCTGGAGCGTGTCCAGGGATGGGAATGGAGCTGGGGAAGGGTCTGGAGCACAGGTCTGATGAGGAGCAGCTGAAGGAGCTGGGAAAGGGGCTGGAGCATGTCCAGGGATGGGAATGGAGCTGGGGAAGGGTCTGGAGCACAGGTCTGATGAGGAGCAGCTGAAGGAGCTGGGAAAGGGGCTGAGCCTGGAGAAAAGGAGGCTCAGGAGGAATATTCTGACTCTCTATAACTCCCTGACAGGAGGGGACAGCCAGGTGGGGGTTGGGCTCTGCTCCCAGGAAACAAGGGACAGGACAAGAAGACGTAACCTCAAGTTGCACCAGAGGAGGGTCAGGCTGGACATCAGAAAGAACTTCTTCATGGAATGAGTTGTTAACAATCAGTCCATTCAAATGGGCTGCCCAGAGGAGTGGTGGAGTCACCATCTCTAGAAATGGTCAAGAAATCACTGCGCGTGGCACTCTGTGCTCTGCCCTAGTTGACACAGCAGTGTTCAGTAAAAGGCTGGACTTTATTCATCTTGGAGGTCTTTACCAACCTAAATTATTCTATGATTCCATGATTTTACAAATCAGTGGAGACAAGCACTAGATACCAAGCATTTGAATTCTAGTATACAGGTGTGTGTTTGAAGTTTCTCTAAACCATGAGAACCTCTGTAGTGAAATAAAAATCGTCTTGGAATCTCACCTTGCTTCTGAACTGCATAGAAATACCTGGGAAGAACCATCTTCCTGGGAGCTCAGAGCACAGCAGATATCAGTGCGTTTTCTGAAGACTGAGGGAAGTTAATCAAAACATTTTCAGAGCTTTAAAAAATGGGATTGGCATCATATAAGTAGCTCTGGGCAAAAATTTGTGGTTAGTTATGTACTTCATTGAACGTGACTTAAGTTGAAGATGCTCATTTCTATATTTCATGTCCTGAATTGACTTCCACAGCTTCTGAGCTACTCCAAAGCATAACAACTTTTCTTGCTCATGCATGTTGCAGGAATAACTTGTCATGGCTTGTTTGCCAGTGTTTACATTTTTTTATGTCATAATGATTGTGTGATCTGGTGATTTTGATTTTTTTCATTTCTGTAGCACACACTGTCAGTCTCTCTTAGAAAATTGTCTTTCTCCACTGGAAGGGACAAATCTATTTCTAGGTTTTAAACATTTTACTGTTTAAAATTTTTATGGTGACTGTCCAAGCTCTTCTGTGATCCTTCCAGGCAAGACTGTACTTAATGTGTATGTTGAGCAACTTATCCAAAATACTGCTTTCAAGCTCAGGTAGAGACTCAGGTACCTTCCTCAGTGGTGCAGAACACTTGTGGGTTTGGTTTCCAGGTTTTAAATAGATTTTTTCCCCATTGGAAGAAACACAAGGACCAGCTCTAATAATTTTGGACATTTGAGGGTTTGCAGTGCCCTCAAAAGAGCCTGTGCTTACTCATAGGGAGGTTTGTGAGTGTCTAGAGGCAGCTCATCATAGGGAAGAGGTGTTTTGTGAAATACAACCCATACCTTCTTTCATCTGCCTGTAATACTCTCACTGGTGAGTTAGTGATCATAGAATTCTAGAATCTGTAAGGCTGGGAAGACCTCCAGTATCACCAAGTCCAACTGTTACCTAACTCAGCACTGCCAATATACACCAATTTTACACTAAATGTATCAGCACTGACAGCCCTGCCCTGGATCACAACTCCCAGCCCTGTCACAGGATTCAGGGCACCCTCTCCGAGCAGTGCCAGCCATCCTAGCACTGCAGCTGGGTTGTCCAGTGGCTTTTTTCTGGGAAATAGAAAAGGTGGCTCACAGAAGAATAATCCCTTCTGCTTTCAGAAGCAGTAAAAGTGGAGATGACCCTGACTGTAGAGATTGTTGTGTAGGGCCTGTCTTTGTAAAGCTGGGAAGACAGCAGGTAAGGGGTCCACACACTCAGAGGTCTGTGATGAAATTATATTGTTGGGGACCCACCCAGTTTTGGGGACCTACCCAGAATTCTGTCTTGCTGATGTCAAATGGAGTCCAGATGAGATGGAAGGGGGTGGTTTGCTCAATTTGGAGCACACTGCTTTCAGATCTGGATATATGGGGCTGCTTTACCAGAGCTGTATCTTCTCTTAACCAGAAGATGCAGAGCACTATTATTACTTAAATTAAAGAAAAGGAAAAGGGATAGGTTCTGATACTGTGGAGTCACTGGGGCCATCTCTCCATCTGTTTCAAGATGCAAAGCAAACCACTGCTTGGACACCATCTAACAAAAGGCTGGCTGGTGCAGAGGAAAGGCAGAGCTGCAGCCCTGATGGCTGCGATTCGACCTTCCTGATAGACTCAGAATAGACTTTGCTGCTGACTTGACTAGCAGCACATGACAGAGCATGAATTTTCATGGAAGAGACACTCAGAAACTGAGTAGGAAGTGGCTCAAAGAGAAGTCAGGGAGACAGCTATTTGCAGGGATTTCCTCCTGACAGCATCGCCTAGTGAAGTTGGCCAAAGGACTTCACATGAGCGATAAAAAGTGTCCAAGCCCTGTCTGCACAGAGCAGTTCTGTGCAGCCCCATTTGCTAGGCACACTTGGTTCCAGCTTCTGCTGGAATAAAAGGTGAGTCAAAGGAAAATGGTGTCCAGAAGTTCAGAGCAACCCAGACAGCCCTAACCACATGACAGGCCCAGAGGGAAGTTTTAAACCACCCACACAACAGCTTGCACAGCTTGCCAAAAAGTCAGATCCTTCGGCTGGGGGAAAAATAGCTTGCATCTGGATTCTGTGTTTGAAGCCTGTGGTAGAGGAAGAAGAGAATGAGGAGGAGGAGTGGGAAATGTGTTCTGCACAGGCCAGATTGCAGTTTGATTTGAAGCATAAAAGGAAGGAGTTTATTATTCTGATACTAATAAGTCATTTCTCCCTATAAGCGTAAAACAACCTTCTACGAATGGCAGTTCAGCCAAGAGCAGAATTAGGGCCATTCCTACCATGGTTTCAGTCCAGCCTGCCTCTGTTTATTTTAAAAATAAAACACAGCTCTGTGTTTATTTCAATGGGTAGAGAATAGAAGGAGAAGTTCATCAGTTTCTAATCATGTGGGCTAAAAGCAAATCCTTGGCAGCTGGACCCATCATAAAGGGGCTGCATGTAAAACAAGCTGGTGTGCTGAGGTTAATGATCAGGTACCTGTGCTTTGGAAAGGCAAAGCTGATCAAATAATCTGGTCTTGAATTTTGGGCCAGTGGGTCCAAGTGGGGTTTATGTTTGTGGCACCAACATAGTGCATGATCCTGACTAAATCATGACTCAGTCTTTTGGGTTTTGAATTTTTTTCTATATGATGGCAGTTGAGAGATGGTGAAGCTTGTCTTGGAAAATCCTTGAGGACAAGGTATCCACATTGCAGACTCTAGCTGTACTTTGGCCACGTGGACTGCATATGGACTAGAAAATTGAATGGCACCAAGCCTTGGCCTAAGCACTAGACTTGGCTGGCTGTGCCATTAAAGTGTTGAAATTGCCTCTGGCAGACTTTTTGGCCTAGAAGAAAAGTACTGTCAGCAATTTTCAGACATGGTTAGGGAGTTAGCCCAGGCTGGGGACTACTCCCCATGGGCATTTTGGATAGGGTCACCATGTTCATTCAGACTGGAGAAGGCTACAGGGAAACCTTGTTTTGTGTCCTTTCAGTACTTAAAGGGAGCTTATAAAACAGAGTGAAAGAGACTTTTTTACACGGACAGGTAGTGATAGGACAAGAGGGAACAGTTTTAAACAAAAAGACAAGACTTAGACTAGATATTAAGAAGTTCTTGACTGAGAGGGTAGTGAGGCCCTGGCACAGGTTGCCCAGACAACCTGTGGCTGCCCCATCCCTGGAAAGGTTCAAGGGTTGTATGGGGCTTGGAGCAACCTGGAATAGTGGAAGGTATTTCTTCCTATTCCAAGGAGTGAACAAGATGATATTAAGGCCCCTCCCAAACCAAAACCATTCTGAGATTCTCTGATTCTATGACTTAGGAATTGAGACTTGGAGCAAAGGTATATCCCCACTGTCCCAGCTAGTTTCAATGATAGGTTTAGTTATTAGAAATAATGCAGCCAAAATGTTCACAGACTGGTCAAAAAGAGGCAATATGGGCCATTAGGTGGTGGGATGAGCTGGGGGATGCCTGACTTTAGGGCCACAATGTCTAGAGGACATGGGGGGAAGGCTTAGGCTTCTGTTGGCTTAGGAGGCTGCACCGGTAACTTTATCCTAAAAATTGACCCTGGTGGTATTTCATGCAACAGTAATGTGACATGTCAGCTGGTACACATATAGGCTTGGTGGCATAGCCAGAGTCTGTGGGGATGCAAGACAAAATGTGATTTCTTACCCTTTTCTTGGTACCTGTCTCATGCTCACATAGCACAAACCAGAGCCAGGGCTGTGGGAGGAAGATGCACGGTGGAGCAGAGGATGAGGCATTCTGCCTGTGGCTTCATCATCAGCTCCCTCTGACCTCAGGCAAATTACTTAACCTCATTGCTTCCATTTCCCTTGCTGCCACATGGGTCTAATAATACCATCACAGGATGGTTGTGAGCATTAATTAGCATATGTAGAGCACTTTGAAGATAAAAAGCTTTTAATGACTGCTGGGGATTATTAACACTGTTCACGTTCAGTAAGTGTTATTAAAAAGAAACCAAATCTGAATGCTCTGCACTGAGCCTCATCAGTTCCTGGGGCTTGAATACTGGTGGAAGGACACGATGTAATTCCTCAGAAAATTGCCCACGGGCTGAATTTATCGCTGGAAACCGCAATCTGGAGAGCTGGCCAGAAGAGCCGAGCGGCATCTGCTGTGACTCACCACACCTTCCCAAGTGGGAAAAGAGGCAGGGGCATGGCTGCAACTGGGTGGCACATGCTTCTGAGCACTCCTGAGCTCATTGAGGAGATTGGGGATTATCTGTGGGTTGGTTAAAGTAGAAGCATCTGCTCCTCTTGGAGACAACTGAGATGCACTCGATGCTGCCTGGCTGAGGTGTAGGAACTGGTCTAGGGTTGTGCAGATGAGGATGGTGTGCTGTGGGCAAGTTTCTTGGAGTGGGATAGCATGAGTGAAAGCCTTTGAGAGGCCAAGGGGAAAAAAAGAAAAAAACAGGCAGAGGGATTTCATATAAATATGTGGTAAATTACTGAAACACAGACAAACATATGTTAATCGAATGGGCAAGAAGAAAAAAAATAATCATTTCAATCTTCCTATGCTTGTCTTTACAGATGAAATGGAATATCTGAAAAGCTGTCTTTTGCTTTTGATCTCTTGCTTTTACTTGGAAATGCTGCTGTGCATGAGGACTGATGCTTGTGCTGTAAGGGCTGGTGCTGGAGAACGTGCAGGTCTGAGTGCTGTGGATTTGCAGTGTGATTGCCATGCACAGCTCAGTTCTGCCTCAGTTTCCTCCCCTGCCTGATGAATTTACAACACATGTCGGCCTTGCACTGCCCTTGACTTTCCAGTGTGTCCAAGTGCTTCCATGTAGCCTGTGAGTGATGCCAAAAATAGCTTCTCTCTTCTACATGCTTAATTACTGAGGACAAGATGCTGGCATTCCATAGTGACTCAAGGTAGGACCAGGATTTAATCCCATTAAACTTAGTCATTCCATTAAACTTAACCAGATTTCCATGCAGGTTATCAGTGAGAATGATTTGCTGGCTGATTGTTTGTTATGGGTTTTCTCAATTCGAGGTGCAATTGAAAAAATATGATTATTACTACTATTATAATTACCGTTATCTGTATTATGATTTATATTATTATTGCTAGCACTGATATTAATATTACTGTGGCTATGAGAACTCTGTTTTCTCCTAACAAACCATTTTCTTTATCACAAAAGAGACACATAGCAGTTTTTGCATGTGGATTTTTGCAGACTTATTTCATTAAATCTGTTCATTTTACACAGCTGAATTAATTTCCCTTTACAGAACAGTAACAAATAATTCTAATCATTACAGTGATTTTTTTTTTCACATCCCTTGGTTTTTACACTATCTCAAGGCTTTTCTTGTGGCTCTACAAGGAAGGTTGGCACTAACATCTGCATCACAGAGATGCTGATCCATGGGACAGAGCCCATCACCAGTGCCCAGACATCAATGCACAAGTAAGTCCCAGTGCTTCCATGTGCCATAAACCAAATTAAACAGATTCTGTGCCTCTGCAGGGTTCACATACCCAGAAAGTAGAGGAGTGTCCACTTCCATTTTGTTACACTTGGACAATACTCCCAGATAACCTAGCAAGAGCCACTACTTGGAAAACCACACCACAGTTTACTAAATAATTCAAGGTTCCATGAGCCAGCACTGCTGCCATAGGCAGCAGATGTACAAACATCCCTCAAACTGAAAATTCTCCCAGAAATCTGCCCTCCTTAAGAAAAAATAAGAAACCTGACCTAATTTAATAATATCAGAAGAGCAGATAGGAAACATTCTAGAGTCAGTCCTGAAAGTCAGGTGATTTTTTCAGCTTTAGAGTGAAAATGGAACAAGAGGGCTGTTGTGATGTTGTGTGGAATGATAGTACAACCCTCCTGGAAGGGGTTTTTGAAAATCTGTGGACAAACACAAACATTTTAATGGACAGGTCTTTTAAATTCCATTTGATTTCCCAAATGGCTTGTTCTCCTTGGCCCAGTTTCTTCCCATCCCTCTGGAACAGCCTTTTTTTTCCACCTAAGACCCAAACAGACCCTTGAAAGTATTTATTTTTCTTCACTGGTGATGTAGGAAACCTTGGCATTATACCACCAACAAAGATTTCTCAGTTGAATGCCAACTGTGTTGTGGGATCCCACTGAAGCCAGTAGTTCCACATTTGTGGAAAATGGATTTAAGACGTGTTGGGTTGTCATCAAGGGTTTCCTTTTTTCTTCCTTGGCTCTCAATGTGGTGGGAACTTCTCGAATAAGATAGTGTCAAACTGCCCTTACCAGCCTGTGGATGCCATGCCTACAGAAGCACAGCTCCTGGTGGACATTAAATCTCATGGCAAGTTTATTCCTATCCCTGGAGACACTGAAAAATGAAGGCTCCTCTGCCAGCTGCTCTCATCTGCTTTCATGGTGGGACAGGAGTGAGAATTCTCAGCTATTTTGAGCACAGTCCTTTGGAGAAAAGGCTTGTAAAATCTGGTGGTGTGAGTGGTGCCTCCCCCTGTGCATCTGTTTTACTTTTCTGAATCCTCACAGGGATGTGAAGAGGGGTGCAAGACTGGGGCTGGAGCTCTCAACAAGGGACATAGACTCATGGAATGGTTTAGGTATGAAGTTACCTTCACAATCATCCTTTTCTAACCCCCGCCGTGGGCAGGGACACCTTACACTAAACCAGGTTGCTCCAAACACCATCCAACCTTGTCTTGAACACTTCCAGGGATGGAGTGTACACAAATTCTCTGGCAAGTGTGTCCCAATGCCTCACCAGAGATGGGGTGCTGTTTCTCCTTCTGCAGACAGCCCAAGGTCACATAATACCTGAAGCCCACTCTTCTTGTTGGCAGCAACCAAGGTGCTTTCTGCCACCCTTAAAGACTGTGGCACCAAGTCTGTTGGAGCTCAGATGTTTCCTTTTCTTTTTCCATCCTTTTGGTAATTCTTATCCTCTCTCCCATCCCACCTGAGGGTGACTTTTGAAAAGTTCCTGTCTCTGAAGCTTGTTGCTTTCCCATGAGAAGGAACAGTATTATACCAAGGGTTGCTGTTTTCAGCAGGTGAGTTGCAGAATGGAAACAAGCTGCCAGAGGAGATGGAGGGAGGCTGATGTTAAACTGAGTGGGCTTGATTCTGAACTCACACTGCCTTTGCACTGCTCTAGGACAACTTGAATGGAGTGTTTTTCTTGATTCATAATGATGTCAGTGAGAAGAGAAACCGAACAGACTCTAATTTAATCCCAGGCTTTAGCAAGAACCTCCATCTCCCTTTAATGAGTGGAGGTTCTTTTCATTAGGCTCCCAAAGACCCCGGTGCTGGGTGCCAGTACAAAACCCGAGATAGGCAGACGTTTATGTAATGGCAGCAGGCAGAGTGTCTTAGAGAAATGGAAAAGGCATTTTAATCGTGGTATTAGGTTAGATTCCACAAGACAGTATGGAAGGCATCAAGATGCAAATGCCATAACAATCTGGAGTGTGTTACCACTGCATTGATCTAATATTGTGATGTAGTAATAGTAATTTCAGGGATATCTTGCAAAAATGCACTCTGAGTTACAATGGAAAAAAAAATAGGGGGGAGAAGAGGAGGAAGAAAGGAAAAGTTAAAGCCTGTGCAGCTGCTGACAGGGGAGCAGCTTTGTATCGGCACTCTGAGCTCCAATCTGTGCTGTTAATCAAGAGCAGTGTCCAAGATTTCCTTGGAGAAGCCAGGGCTGTAAAAAATAAGATCTGAGTTCCCCTCTCTAGTTACTCATTGATACACAAATCAAATGATTGTCCATTAATAAGGCATCTCTGAGCCCAGCAGCCCAACTAAAAACAAACATATGGTTGCTCTCCATGGAATAGTGGAGAAACTTGGTTTGGGAAGAGACAGTCACAGCCAAAGGAAAGCCCCCACTCCCAGCCCACTTCTGAGCAGCAGGAGACTTGGTGATTGCAGAAGGGTTAATGAAAGACACAGCTCTCATCTCAGAGGTGTATCAGCAGCGATGATCTACAGAGAGGTAGAAACATTTCACCAGCACCAGGCCTGATACTCTCAACAACGCTGTGGAATAAGCCTGACAGTGTGTTTGGGAGGGTTGTTCCCACGCTTGGAGCCTGTATCCACAATAAACCTCATCTCTGAATACATTATGCACACATTTGCCACGTTGCTCTGTAGAGCCAGTACCACGCACCATAGAAATACAGAACGGTTTGGGCTGGAAGGGACCTTAAAGTCCATTTAGTTCCAAACACTCATGAGAAGCACGAAAGCAGCTTGAGTTTTGCTTGCCCATTGATCCCATTTGCCTTGGTGTCAGAGAACATGGTGCAATTTTGGGGAACCACTGTTCCTAAGCGTGCCTGACACCGTGGTTGCAAGGGCAGCTGGCAGCAATGCAGAGGTGGCAAGACACGTTCATTTGGCTCTACAGGTGGCCAGGAAGGTGCCCTGAAGTAGTGGAGTATCCAGAGCTGCATAACATGGTCTTGGGGCATTTCTTGAGCTGCTCTAGTGCAGACACACTTGAAGAGATTGAAGAGCTTGTAGAAGAAAAGGCTGCTGATGTAGTAGGCAGGGAGTGTGGTTGGAATGTTAGAGGAGCTTTGCTTGGATTCACAGCTGAAGTAGATACAAGGTGGTGAAGTCACAGAATCATAGAATCACAGAATCATTTAGGTTGGGAAACTCCCAACTCCCTCAGTTGGTCCTCATTAGACCTGTGCTCCAGACCCTTCTCCAGTTTTGTTTCCTTCTCTGGAGACCCTCCAGCCCCTCAATGTCCTTCCTGAACTGAGGGGCCCAGAACTGGACACAACATTTGTGGTAATACTCACCAGTGCCCAGCACAGAGGGAAAATCACTGCACTGGTCCTCTTGACCACACTAATGCTGGTACAGGCCAGGTGCCACTGGCCTTCCTGGCCACCTGGGCACACCATTTTCATTATGGTAGGACCCTTGGATTGATTCTCCTGGTCTTCACTGACTGATGATACCCAGAATGGCCACAAGTCATTCTTCTTCTGATCTAGGGGGCTAATAGGATGTTAGGTACACATGGCAAATTATTCACACCCTTTATATCAGGGCTGGCATGATCCAGAATGGGAAAAAAAACCATCCATTGTCACAACATCCATTGTCTTTTGTTTTATTTTTCATATCTGTCATTCTTTTATATCCTTATTACTGTGCAGACCAAGCAGAGGGAGCAAGTTAAATTTTTTAGGAAGATAGGATTCTTTGATTGCCTTTCAATTCCCACAGAAGAAATAGCCATGCAGCCATTAGTGAAATGCAGAGGTGTTAAGACAGCAGAACTAATTGTTTAGGAAAAGAAATAGGGGTTAGGGACATAAGAAGGAGAGATATGAAACAATAGTCTGTAAGACACAGACACAGAGTTTGACTTCTAGGAAGTTACTTAAATGAAAAGTTAAACTCTGCCTTAAAAATGCTAAATAAAATTTGGTTCCTTATCAACCTTAAAGATCAAAGGTTGTCTTTATTCCATTTCTTATTTTGTCCATTTTTATTCAAGATTTGAGCCTCCACTCAGTGAAAGAGTGTTAAACCAGCCTTTCCCTGTGCTGAGTTGTAAAGAAAGTGGTAAAGCAAATTGGATCCCATAGGTAATACACACAGAAAAATGTACAAAAGTTGGTAGATATAATTTTGTATCACATGTTTAGAGAACATAAAGGTGGTGAAAATTATAACAATGGGGTTTTTCTACCGCCTTAATTTTAAATTGTCCAAAAGAACATGTTTGAAATAGCTGAAAAGTAGGAAGTTTCTCACTCTTTGCACCCTGAAGGATGCTGCAAGCTCTGAAGCGATGTTGCCACCTTGTGGAAGACGACAGAACTCTGTTCCTTTACGGGGAAAAAAACCAGCTTTCCCTCCTTGTACTTTCTGCCAAATCAGAAAGAACAGTCCTGTGCCTTAGGAGGAAAGGAGCCGATGGGCTAAGATGTCCTGGGAAGGAGCTGGAATTGGAGTGCCCACACCTCCACTGCTCATTCTCGGAAATAAATATATTGTCTTTAATTTTTTGTTTTTATTTCCCGTTGCCTGCACTCAATGTTTTTTTTTTTTTTCTTTCTCCAGGACTGGTCACCTGCCTACTGTCTGCAAGCAAAACTTGTAATTTTAATAAAGTTCCATGGATTATCATCCTGTAAGAAGCAAAAAAAATATCCCCTGGCTTTTATGCTCTGTGGTCCTGAGTCCTTGCACAAGAAAAGTTCCCACTGACTTAGGGCAGACTTTTGTCTGGTTTCTGAAGCCACGCTTCTCTGTGAGACTCATAAAGGAAACCTTCAAAACCTGTGGGTACATGCCCAGCTTGTGTGGGCCAGCGCTTTGGAGAACACACATCACTTTTATGCTCAGGAAATCAAAACTGGGCACAGGGAAACGATCACTTAGCTTTCAAAAAGAGCGAGTGCCTGACCTGGAATTCGCAGTATTTCATTTCAGTGTGGAACAACATGATGGAGAGATTTGGCTGTGTTTGGCAGGAGGATGCAAACCAGTATCACCACGGGCAGCTGCTCCATCATGGACGCTCTCGCTGGCTGAAGAGCAAAATCCAGATTCCTCACATCTTTACCCTCTTTCTTTCTTTTATGGCATTCAGGGCTGACCTGCAGAGTGGAGAATTTAAGGGAGGTTCTCAGAAAATGTTCATGCATGGAGGGGTTATCCTACTTTTTCTATTAAATTTTAGCTTTCCTGAGCTACTCTGTCTCTCCAGAGAAATGGAGCATTAGGTTTTGTATCTACCAGTGGGCCCTAAATGCCCAGAAATTATTACTATCAGGAATTCTAAAACCTTTTTTTCTTAATAACAAATTATTTTCTCTGACAAAATGGGAGTTTTAGTATGAAGCCTGTTTTAATTTAAAAATGGGAATTTGAGTTTTCAACATATGCCCAGATGCTAGGGTCTACCTGCATTTCATTATTTCTTTTTTCTTCTATTTTCTCCTGCCCTTGATGTTTTTTGCAGTGGCAAAACAAGGTAAAATAGAATACAAAATAAAATATTAAAATAAAATAAGACAATTTAAAAATAAAATTAAGCATAATAAATTAAACCACAAAACAAAATTATTAGAGGGGTACAAAATGTTGAGAGGGAAAAATGGGAAATATCAATAAAAGCACGTGTTAACTCCAGTAGTTTTGACTCTACCCCTAAAATAAAATGAAAAACAGTCAAGACTTTTTTTTTTTTGTTAATGAAAACTCAGCACTGTTTCTGTTTCTGGTCAGCACTATTTATAAGTGATCACCGCTGAATCGTTCAGCCTCTGGCAACGCCGGCATCTGACCAGCGGTGGGTAAACAGCAGCTCCCGTCATACAATGTGAGTCACAAACTTCCATTTACAAAATATGTTTACCCCACTATGTGCTTGGGCATGAATGCTACCTTCTTTTTTGTCTCCAGGTCTGGATTTCCCCTCCAAAGGGTCCTGGAGAGCCCCAGGAGCTCCAGCGCTTCCCGCGTACGTGCGTGTGCGCACACACACACAAACGTGGACACAGAGCCTCCCACCTTCCCACTGGGACGTGGGTTAGCAAGTTATAAATCCAAACCCATCCCAGGAAAGGAGGTCTGGGCAGCATGGCAGTCCAGCTTCATGCTGCCTACAGCTCCAAGATTTTGGCATTAAAGGAACAAGGGGGAATTGGTGGTTTGGGCTTATTCTTTAAAAAAAAACAAATTAAAGAGTTGAACACTGAGGCCTGGACCACCCCAACAAGTTAAAGGCTGATCTAGCTGACAAAAATACAATGCCCTGATAAGCTCCTCTTTGGTGGCATTCAGGGGTGTTGGGGTCTGAAACGGAAGGTTTTCTGCCAATGCCCACTCCTCTTCACCCAGCACAGCCCCAAAATCCTCATTCCCACCTGATATATTGCCAAACCTCTGGGTTACTCCCATCCTAGCAAGCAACCAGGATGGGAACTCCAAATGTGCCCCCTCCCTGCCCCCCATATATTTGCCCACCCTTAAAACCACCTTGAAGTGCCATGGATATTTCCAACAGAATTGAAGCCGGGCTCCCGTCCACACCAATCCAGCACTGTAATAAACACATCCCTTGAATGGAGTCAGATTTGTCTAGAAAGGGTAATGAAAGAAGGAACCTTCAAGGCTACATAACTTTTATGTGTCCCTCTCTTTTAGATCACAGGAAAACAAATTTATCTCCAGAGCCCCCATTGAAAGAAATGGATTCACAGAAATTTTGACATAGAGTGTAGTTTAATAGTAATCATAATTTCTTGTAAGTTCATATTTTACCTGGAATCAAGTCAATGTCTATAAAAATGCTATAATGAATCAACAAAATGATTCCTGGAATTTTTTCTGCTGTTTTTCTTCTACAAAGCAATTTTGGTTAGCAAAGAGAGATGCAAGTCCTGGCAACTCAAGTGCTGAAGCATTGAAAGGCACAGTAGGCAATTTCATGGTCAGTGACATACTTTTATTTTAAAATCATGCTGGAGAACTGAGAAAAACACAGGGACGAAGTTTGCAGATTAGTGCAGAAAAAGGCTTGTGGGCAGCTAAGGGAGCCTGAAAGCTGAACTTGTGCCTTGAGCCATTAATTTTCCAACAGGTGCAATAGGGTACAAAAGGGGTGACCAGTTTTACCACTCCCAGTCTCTGGTGCTACTGGGACCTGCACGAAATTCCCCCAAAAACTGAGTGTGTCAATAACCTGGAGTTTGAGCAGTGATTCTGCAGGTTTTAAGTTTTCCCTTTCTCCCTCCCACCCCAGCCCCATCGTTCCCCTGCGAGCACGACAATGCTTTTCTGAAAAAAGGACTGAAAATGCCAGAGTTTGGACTATCAGATTTTTCCTTTGGACCAGTGAAGTGTAAGGAAGAAAAAGAAAACACCACTTACCAGACAGGAAAAATTTAAATCATCAAAATGAAATAAAACAGAAGCTGGGGAAAGCTGTTTTTAATGAAGACCATTGCAGAGAGAGGTGGTGTTTTCCTTCCCTCTGTGTTTGTGTGTGTGCAAACCGTTTTCTATCCAGTCACAATCAGGGAGCTGAAAAATCTGTCTTTAATTGCAGATGTTGTAAAAATAATCACATAGAAGACTAAACTAGCATTAAAAATGTGAATTCTTGACTTGTTGCCTTGGCGTGGAACATCTTTCTATTGAACTGCTTATAAAGCAGTAAACTATGAGGCAAAATTTCTTCAAGAAGATGCCTTCTCTTGTTATGGTTATTTTACTTCAGAGGGTGTTTCTTGGCTTTACCAGAAAAAGGAGATGGTGGGGAATGTGTGCTCTGCCTTAAAAGACGGCTTTGTTTTTAATTATCCTTGCTGCAAAATACAGTGAGATCTTTCTGCTTCCATTTTTTTTAGCTCAGATAAAATTCTCAGCATTTCAGCATTTTTTTCTCCTCTGCAGCTTTTTCCCATTTGAACTGTTATTTATCACTTCTTTACTACCTTTCATGCAGTTAAATGAAAATCTTGATGCTTAATGGTGAAAACACCCGAAAGGAATTTAATTTTATTTTCGGGGTAATGTTGCCCTCAAAAGAACAATCTACCTCCAAACAATGAGAAATTGTTTCTCCAATCCCACCTACCCTCCTCCTCCTTCCCTGAGTCTTCTGTTGAGTTTCGATCCCGCTAAGGGAAAAGGGGTATTTTGTTAGTTTGAAATCAGATTGCTGTTGCCTTTTTAGTACCTTTATAAATCCAGGAACATTAGCTGAAATGAAGTCTGGTGCAAAATGTTTCCTTTCTATGGGACCTAACACATTGAAGGGTGCCAGTAGGTGGTCACTGTTCATAGATTTTAAAATGCAGATTAAGTCCAGCTGAACTGTGCCAAACCTTGTTCAACCCCGTTGAAGTCCAAAATAAATTCACACCTCCTCATTTCTGTCCTATTAATCAATCAATTCAAGAAACTGCAGTCTGTGGTGGGTATCAGTCAGAGACTTGTCTGTTCACTTGGGCTGATGCACAGAATAAATATTTTCATATATTTTAAAATTAATTTTATTTCCTGTGTCTATATTTTTAATTTTGTTTTCTTTTGCAAGAATGCAACTGTGACTACCTGTTGTCAGGAAGACCATAAATTTCAAAGTTAAAATAACATTATATTCCAGTATTTGTTTTTCAGGGGAAAAAATCAAAATAGCAATCTAAAAAAAATAAAGAGGAAACTGTGAACCCTGCTTAGTATAAATGTACAATAATAAGATTTATTTTTACTTTGGCTGTTTGAAACTTGTCTAAGTTTATGCCAACAAACATAACTAGAGTCCTAGAATGATCATAATCCATCCACACCAAGTACAAAGAAGGGTTTCTCTTTTTTATATAGACTTGACTTTCCAAAGTCAAATTGTTATGTGCGGTGAAAGCAGTATTAGCTAATATTAATGAGCTCTAATTCTTTGCACTTTTAATATTCAGATTTACAACAGCTCTGAACAGAGCAATGAGATAAGGAGCCCCAAGGAAAGGAAAGACATGTTGTCTCCATTTTGTACCCTGAAACTAAGGCACAGAGAAGTTTAAGCAAAATCTGGTGCTGAGGGAGTGGGAAAACAAACAACAAGATTCAGATGCCTTCTCGTTTCAGCCACATGAAAAAATTCCTTCCCTGTTAAAAAAAAAAAAAAGCAAGCAAACAAACAAAAAAAGTCCACCAAACTTATTTTCAATTTTTCAGCCATTAGTCTGTGTCAAGATAATTTTTATTGCCATGTGAAAGATCAATTTCTTAAAAATACTTTGCTCTGGGATTTTGCTGACAGCTTTCAAAAAATCTGAGTGGCCCAAATGGCTTCCCAACTCTACATCCCCTTTTATTCCTTCAGAAGTTTCTAATAAATTTATGACTCCTGACTTTTGAGAAATGTGGTGCTATGTTCCTTTTATCCTTTTAGATCTTTTTAGATCTACTGTCTACTGATTCTGCTATTTCATGGAATCACAAAATTATTTGGGTTGGAGGGACCTTTAAAGGTCACCCAGTCCAAACCCCCTGTGATGAACATGAACACCTTCCACGAGATCAGGTTCTTCAGAGCCCTGTCGAACCTGACCTTGAGTGTTTCCAGGGAAATTTAATACAATGTCTACCAAGGTGCATAAAAGAGAAGTTGGAATATTATTTGGCTTTCCCAATATGATGTTTGGAGCTTTTGGAGTTATCTTTCAGGCTGCTGTAGTCTTCTCCTCTAGCATGGGGTCCTAAGTAACTGTTGGATCCTATATCACAATTAATAAGTTTTATGTTTTGTATGTGAATTTCTTCAGAATTCATGAGTGAATGACATCTGATCTTGGCCATTTTTTACTGCTAAATTTTATTGGCTTGTTCTAAAATTTCTGCTAATAACACTTCATCTTGACACAGTTCTTGAGCTTAATCCAACACAGAGAAATGTTTTGTTGCAAGACCTTCCACTGTTTCTTGACAAAGAAGTGTTGAGCTTTTCTGCTGTGTCTTGTCTAAGAACTGTCTTTTCTTTGACTCAATTGTTATTCCTTTGAGCTCTCTGACAGTCTGGTTTTCAAATAAAAGTATTTAGACCATTTTAAGATGTTTTTATTGGTTTTAGCAGAGGTTCCCTCAAATTATTTCTTGTCCTGCTTTATTAATGTATTAATATTTAACCTAATACAGTATGCTCTTCTCTTTTTCCTCCCCTTTTATATAAAAAAAACCCAAACCTTCGGATCTTTTAAAAGGAGATACAATCAGAGGAAATTTTAGGGAGAATTTTAGTTGATCAATATTGTAAATCATTACGGTACCTCATTTTTAAAAGTCTCCATAGCAACTGCTGTCATTTGAGCCTTTTAGCTGTGCCTTTTTATTTCTTAAAAACCTCCTGACCTCCTCATTTTCAAGTGGTTTCGTTCTTAAAGTTAAACACTACAGTGGCAGGTACCTTTACCCTTGCTTTTTGCATTATGGAAGCTGTGTCTTGCTGAGACAAACAAACATATTCAGTTGTTCCTGTTAGTCCCACTGTTTTTATAGCAGTACTGCAGAAGTTTTTACAAATGCAACATTATCCATAATTTTTTAGGACAGAAAGAAATGCTCACCGTAATGATGATTATTAGAGGATCTATTTGGGGAAAAGAAATATTTTTAAGAAGAAAGTGATTAGAAAAAAAAAAACAAACTTTTTTTCCCATCTTTCTTCAGAGAATCAGAGAAGAATGAGAAAAAAGAAAAGAAAAAAATATTCAGAGATGAAACCCCTCTCTTAGCCTTCTCAGTTAAACGGAAAGACAGCTTTTCCCAGCTGCACCAGGAGAGGTTTAGATTAGATATTGGTAGAAAAATTCTTCACTGAAAGTCTGGTCAGTCATTGGAATGGGCTGCCCAGGGAACTGCTGGAATCACTATCAGTGAAGGTGTTCAAAAGGTGGGTGGATGTGGCACTTGGGGACATGGTTTAGTGGTGAAGATGGTGATGAATGTTTGAACTCTAATATTTTAGAGGTCTTTTCCAACATTAATGATTCTGTGAAGCCTGGAATTATATGTGGAAACTTCTGTGGGAAAGGAATGAAAAATCATGGGTGACTTTTATGGCTACAACCTGTCCCTTGGTGTCCTCAGCTGCCTGGACATAGAGGTGCATATAAATCTGTGGTGGCCTTAGCAAACCTGGGCTGGCTTCTTCAACAGATTTCAGTTTAGGCTTGGCTCAAGCCTAAACTGAGAAATTTGCCAAGCCTTCATTGACACCTTTCATATCATGACATATGAGCAGATGCAAGCTCAGGTGAAGGAATTTGGACAGGAAAAGTGATGGGGGGATAACTGAATACTGAAAGGGGAACTGCTGGGCCAGGAGAGGGGTCAGCAGTGAGGTTCCTTAAGGAGCAGTCAGCATTTCCTGATGGCCTGTGTACATATGGGAGGAGAATGCCATGGCTGGCCACTGAGAGAAACTGGAGGAGAGTCAGTATCAGGCAAGGAAATACAAAGGTCACTGAGTCATGAACATGCTGCTGGCCTTCAGCTGGGATGGAGCATTGCTCTGCTCATGGGTGGAAGGAAATGAAGTCTCTGTTTTATGACCTGCTCTCCTGTACTTGCAGGGTCCCTCTGGCTACGAATGCTGAATGCCAGGGTGAAACCAGTGGGATGGCTTCCAGAGCCAGGAGTGTGAGGGAACCCTCCCACCTGAAGTGCAGTCACAGAACACCACACCTGCTGCTTTAGTCATCACAGAGAGCCACTGACTCCACTGGCCTCAGGTGCCCTCAATACCTGTTAAAAAGTGGTTAATACCTGTTAACCTGCGGTTTCACTGAGAAATTGCTTGCACTGTGTGTTGAAATGGTCAGGCTAAAAATAGAGGGAAGAAGCTGAAAGGTTATTTGGGGGCAGCAGTCCCATCAAACCAGCGATTTCCTACGTGGTGGTGACCACGAGTATCAGCTTATTTTATGGGTATGTGTGAGGAAAATGTAGTTGTTGCAGTGTGTTATCAGCAAGAGCTGCTCAGACATGCTTGTGGTTGGGCTGGGGGACCGATGCTAATAATTCAAGTTATCCCCATTCAAGCTTTAAAAGCCTTCTATTGTGGTAAAACTGAAAGCCTCAGGAAATGTTTGCACAAACTCAGCAAGAAGGGAAGTTATCATCAGTTTCAACTTTCTGTATAACTCCTGTGCTAAAAATGACTAATGCTTGTAGATACATGGGGCTCTTGTTCAAGGACACTTATCTGTTACACAATTCTTATCCTGCTGCCAACCAAGGAAACTGTCACTCATTTGAGTGGCAGAATAATCTAAACAGTTCAAATAATTTACTAAAATCTCAAAGCCTGTGAGGTCCCATCTACCGGTTATTTATGTCTATTGGTACCAAATTGCCACCAACTTCCATTATCTTAAGTGGCAGCTGAAAGTCCTCAGTGCATTTGCTTTAAATCACACCAATCAAGGAGGACAGTACCATTATCCCCACTTTTCAGGTGGAATAGGAAGCTGAGTCAAAGCTATATTAGGAACCTCAAAGCTATATTAGGAACCTCACGCTTGTTGGGTGGAGAGGAGGAGTGCAAACAAAGAAACAAAAAGTCCTTGTGCAAGTCCTTGTGGAAATTTCCTACAAAGCAGAGCAG
>VYZP01072653.1:12291-24775 GCA_013400635.1 Hypocryptadius cinnamomeus | reverse complement strand
GGTCACAGCACCAGCCTGACTGAGTTCAAGAAATATTTGGAAAATGCTCTGGCACAGGGTGTGACTTGGGCTGTCCTGTGCAGGACCAAGAGTTGGACTCCACGATCCTGACAGGTCCCTTCCAGCTCAGCATGATTCTGTGCAAGAAATAAACAAAGGAAAAAAATACGGAGACACAAAGAAAAAGTTCCCGTGAAAGAAGTTTTTGAAAGATTCTGTTATTGTCTGGGGATCACAGGAATTCTAAAGCATGTGAAACTACAAATGTATGGCACATAGAAAGGCTACTGACTCATAACTATAGACTCCTAAAAACTTTTTATGTATCCCTGTGACAGGAGAACACATAGATTTTTACATGCTAGTCCTGTGAATACAGAGTCTCATATCCCTATACATGATGCTTATGTGGACTAAAAAGTAGCAAAGCATTCATTCATGGTACTTTTATTTAATGTACAAGCAAGGGAATAGAGAAAACATTGGTCATTTTAGCATACCAATACGTTTAAATGCTTCATTAAAAGCCACCGCTTTTCACTTTAGGGTGAATAATGAAGTGCTCACAAGCCTCCTTATTTATTTGATTCACAATTATTCATAGCTATACCTAAAAATGCTCAGAAGTGTAGGTAGAGAAATACTTATCTGTGAGGAGCAAGAGCATCTTGCGGCTTGCTGAGTCCATTTGCATCCAGTTTTATTATCTACAATGGAAAAATGCTAAAAATTATGAAATAATTTATAGTTCTGTGAGGAACTATAGAAATTAATGCAACACTGAAAAGCAGGTTATTACTGAGTTCCCAGAGTCACTCAGTTCCCAGTTCATCAAAGATTCTTCAGTCAGAGAGAAACACAAGCATCAACTAAAAGAGAAGATACAGTATAACAGAGCACTTAGACATAGCAGACAAAGGCTAGAAGAATCAAAAGAGATAAAAGCTGTTGTGTAAACTTGATACAGTTGTGTAACAACTAGTTTTACAGTATCACCAGGTTACAGCTGTTCATGGATATCAGATTGTCCAGATTTTCTTTAATTTCAAGACTGGACATTGTTTGAGGAGAGAGATGCTTCAGCAATCACAGAGACAAATGAAGTGAATTTACAGGGACTATAACATTTAAAATCAGATGAACTACAATAACAATAACTCTAGCCTTTAAAATTCTGAGCCAAAATATTTTATTTTAATTTAGGATCTTTCATCTGAGGGATTTTAAGTGCTTAACAAACACAGACTAATTAATCCCCTCAACACTTGTGAAAAGTAGATAATTATTACTAGATCTGCTTTTCAGATATGTAAGCTGTGAATCTGTAAAGTTAAGTGATTTGTCAAAGGTTGTGGAAGAAGCAAATATCAGATATGGACTGCTGGAAAATTTAGGTTGTGAGAACTCATAACTATACAACTGTGTTATATTCTGGATAGAACAGTTGATCTTTTAACTTCTTAGCGGTCAGGTGGTGTTAACTAGGTATTTGCAACAGCAAAGAAAGAGATCTGAACAGAGGAGGTAAGGGATTTTAGTGCTGATCAGTGAAGCTGGGAGGTTATTGAAAAAATACCAGGGAGAGGATACAGTTTATTTAACAAAACCGAAACCAGCTAATGATATTAATAAAGTTGGGGTGCAGTGCTTTGTCTAAAACAATGGTGGAAGATGCTTATAAATATGTTAAAAGGCACTGTTTATTGAAACTATTTGACACAGACAGCATGCTCTGAGTTTCTACTCTCTATCTGATTAAATACAGCTTGGTGCTGCCTGGTATCAGCATGCAAGGTGTCCATAAATCCTGGCCTGGATTACATTACATTAAAGTTGGCAAAATTCTGATTTCACTGTAAGCAGTAGTAAAATTATTTCAGACTTCAGTCTTAATCCTGGTGCAGCTCCTAAAGAATGGTATTTTGGGTACTGCTGGAAAAGGCATTATTCCACAGTCTTAATTTTTCTTAATGGGGTGGCTCCTACAGAAACAATGATGCTGTTAGGCAAGTCCTGTTGACTGTTCAAGAACAGCTGAGGAAAGCATACAAAAAAGAACTATAGCTTTCAGAACTGCATTATCATGGAGTTGCATCTGTGGACAACTACCTGAGCTAGCAGTTGAGCTAGTAGTTGTCTGTGAGTTGAGCTTCAACCCACAGCCAACCATAACTTCAGGGACTTACAGAAAAGTCTCAGCTACAGCTGTGAAGCAGATGCTTCTAGAGAAGTACTGAACTCAAATGCCTCAGGCCTCCCAGTAAAAAAGAAGACAAAATTCTTCTCTACCTCTCTTTCTAAAACACACTGAGATGTTCAGTACCTAAACATGGCCTCAAATTTTTTCCCTTGCTTACAACCAATTATATTTTCTATCTATTCTTCTGCAGGCTGAGCAAGATACGTCTTGACACCTGAAGAATGCAACAAATCAAAGAATTTTCTTGTATATTTTGTAGTGAAATTTGCAAGCTCCTGAAATACTTTTATTTTTCTTTCTTTTAGCTGTAAATAATAGAAAATTATGCTAGAAGATCTGGCACAGTACTCTGAGATTTTGTGCCACTGAGTTGCATATTGCAGATATTCTGTTTGGTGTTGTTATGTTTCTTACACACTGTGAGTGAAATCCAGATCTCACTGAAGTCCATGATGAATTTTGCCTCCATCTTCTCAAGCAGACCAAATAAAAAACTTGAAATGTAAAAGGTCTAGGCCCATACAGATGTCTGAGAAGATATTGGCAAGCAAGGCTGAATACTTTCAAACAATTGTTATGCATATGCAGTGCAAACAATAGCATATTGTGTATGTGGAAACTTTGTGCAAGTCTGAGACCTTTACTGCTTCTGTGTCTTTTGATGTTAAACTGCCACTTCTTTTAAAATGCATGCTACCAAATTACAGCCAGCTCTTATAAATCAACAAAAAGTAACACAAGCAATGAGCAGCTAGAGAACATCAGAGTAATATGAGTGCAGCTATACCTGACAAATGTAATCTGACTTGCTTTTTAAATGCAGTTTCTTAAATGAGTATAAGAATAAAAGATAAATACAGTAGATGAGGAAAAGGGGAAAGGACAGTAGAAGCCTTTTGGGGAAACAATACAACAAAGCATTTCTTTTTTTCAGTTCTCTAATGGGTTGACATGCAGGGGACTGTTCTTTTCCAACCTTTTTTCTTTTTAAATGCTTCCACATAGCTTTAATATATTCCATCTACGCTTAGAGAAAATAATGAACTGACAAATAGATGATACTTTGAAGGGATTAACTGACTGCTGCAGAACAAACTAGATTGACTGCAAACTACCCCCAAAACTTAGTGAACTTATTATTTATAGCTCCTTTCCAACAAAAAAAAGCAATATAGTCAAAATTAAGTAGTCTTTCTTTGAAAATTGTAGTTATTTTGATAAAAAGTGCTGTCAAAGCAACAAACATTAATGCCACAAACTGTAGATCATTCACTTTCATGTAGGGTTTATGAGGCTCCTTGTGAGAATACTTCATAGTTAAAGTATGTCTTCCCTTGAGTATCACATGAGCATTTAATTTTTGTTTTGGCATTGGGCCCATTGTGTTTATGAGGTTCTTGAGAGAAGTGGAATTGATGACCACAAGAGAAAAATTAAGAGTTACTTATTTTAAACCATTATTATAACCTTTAAAGGTTTTCAGGACCAAAAAAAAAAAAAAGGTGCTCTTTTAAGGAGATAGATAGATTAGATAGAGAGATAGACAGATAGATAGATACATAGATAAGGACTTCGTTGCAAAAAAGCTTTAGAGGCCTACATTTAGTCTGACAATATAAATAGTCATATCAGACTTTATACTACTGAGCTATTTATTATACTATAATGATATCCTTTGCTGCTTTGCCAGTTACACTAAACACCACGTATTACACTTCTTGATCTACAGTATTTTTGTTGGCAAGGATAAGTTTGCAGGTAGAACTTCACCTCAATTGAATAGTCTTTGATTTTTCTCATAAGCTTTTCCATTACCAGTAAAAATTAATCATATATTTTATTATTCTTGATTTATTGTCTATCACATATGTAAATTTACACTACAGATGTAAGAATCCCTTAAGTCGTAAAGCCTGTGCCATGGAGCATGATCTTGCAGGTACAAGGCATGAAAAAGAAACCGTGCTGTGTCAGATCAGTATGATTTTGGCAAGATTGTGTTAAGTGTCTTGCTACAGCTTTTCTCGTAAGTGACTTGTAAATCACTCTTTATGACAATTTGCATGGATTCTGGTCATAAACATGTTTTATAACAACACACTAATCTTCTTTTACTTTAACACATGGAAGATTTATCCACTCTAGGTCTAATACTGTTGGATTAATTTCTGTAAAATTCTAAACATCCTTTACTGCACCAAAGATAAGGAGAAATGAATATGCTCTGTGTGACAGTCTCACTCAGCACCTTGCAGGAAGTTTCACTGAACGCTGTGATACAGCAGTTGCAACCTTAGTGGTATACTCTGAACAAAGAACATCCACTCTGCAGCTAACTAGGCCATGTAGACAAACTCAGAATTTAACCTCAAGGTTCTGTTAAATGGGAATATATGGCAATAAAATCAAGTAGCAAATTCCTTCTGATAAAGTTCTGATATTCGATTACACGTTAAAGGAGGATCAAACCAATCAAATCCTAGGTAACTTAGTAATAAAAAAAATCCACTCTGACTATTGACCTCAGACCTCAGAGTGCCACATTCTGATTTGATTTGCCCCAGGGTTTTTCCCCTCTTCCCTTTCTTTCCCCTCTGAAGTAAAGTTTAATAGTTATGCAAAATTAATCATTACTCCTATTTCTTGGCTCAGGGAAGATACAGCAACATTTGGACAGCAGAAAACATCAATTGTCACTCAAAGTGAAAAACTTTTTACTGTTTTAAGTGATTTAATTGGCAGCCTTTAGATAATGTGATTTTCCGTTCTGTTTCTACCATATGCCTGTTGACAAAAGGATTTCAGAAGTGTAAGACAATTATTGTTTGTTTTCTTTTGTTTATGCTGAAATGCTAAATGATCTAAGAATACACAGTGGATTTTATAAGATATTAATAATCCCTCCTAATTAAGAAGTCTGCTTATGAATTCTTCTCAAGATCTTATTTCTACCCTTTTAGGATTAATCTCTAGTCCTTCAATTCTTGATTTTGGCATTTTCCTTCAACATTTGTAAGATACTCCTACATTTCAGAACTGTATTTCAGTAGCTGGATTCCACTATCTCCTGCTTTCTTCCCTTTGAAATGGAAGGTTGAAAAAATTAGTTTTGAGAACACCTTTCCAATGTCAAAGGTAAGATGCATGTCTTTGGAGTGCCTATGGCCAAGGTCCAAAATGAAGGACAGTAAAAGCAAATGATTGCCAAAAAGGTGTGAAATTAATTTCTTAACTGTACAAGTCTCCTGTAACTTCAATTTAAAAGAGTAAGATTTTAATGAATAATTTTCATTAAGCAGAGAAGTCTGTGCAAAAGCTCATCTGAGATGAAACTTATAAAAAAAATCATAATGAAGGAAGAGGGATCATGAGTGCCAAAAGACTACTTTCTCTCATCTAAGTTTTTGATATTATGGTGTGAGAAAATAAAATTCTCATATTTTCTTCTCTGATAGTACAATGCTCTAGAAGGCTATGGCACAGCCGATGGTAAGGAGAATTATATTAACTTAGAACTGGCACAAAGCAAATAATGCAATTCAAACTGTTGCAATGTTTTCATAAATCCATTCTCCACTAGATCCACAGCACCTTCACTGACAGTGAGGCTGCAATCGAAGTCTTGTTAAACAGTCCTAAACATTTTTAACCTTGTTGCTTTTCTGCACTTAGCTTTCCATGATGATTATCAGACTGGCATTTGTCAACCTGATGTCTGTTTTGTCGGCACAGATCATGCAAGGCAGCTAATTCTGTCCTGTTCTTGTTTGGCTGAGTCGAATCCCCTGGAATTCAAGAGTCAGCCAAACTTGGTAAACCATGCAGTGGAAAAGGTTGTCTACAAAATCTGCAACAAATGTGCTGTATTAGTGGACCTCTCTGATTTAGGAGTAAAGAAGGCTAAGAAAATGTCCTTTCTCTCATGACTCTGTCTTGAGAGTTTTTGTTTGTTGTGCACATAAATGTCTTTGATAGTCCTTCTCTTTCTATTTCATGTTGGAATTCACACAAGTACCGGTCTACAAATCACAGGTACCCAGGCATGAATGTGACATTTGCTATTTCAAAAACATTTAGGCCTCACTCTTCAAACTCTACTCTGCACACTGTTCATAAATGTAGTTTCTAAAGGAAAGGGTTTATTTTCTCTCAGTCACATGAGTCTAAGATTAGGCTTTTTAATTAAAAGCATTGTGGTAAGTCCAAACAGCTAAAAACACTGCAAGGGTCTTCCACCCCACCTAGAGTAAATAACTCTTCAGTGTTTCATCACTGAATCCTCTGAGATTTCTTTATTCCAGCTAAACCTTCCAAAGTGCATAGTTGCACACAGACTTCTCCAGAATTTGCTTGCTAATTAACTGCAGTAATATATATCAGTCTTGTTTCTGTTTGCTCTTTTAACCAGATTAGATTTTGTCCCCAGCACAAAGGACCTTGCTCCATGGCTGCACTACCAGTGGAGCTGCTGCTGTACAAAGCAAACAGCGTTGGGCGAGAAGCTGCACCAAACACTCATGGGGGTAACCTTTGTGCCACGCTGACAGACATCTTGAAGACCACCATCTGCACAGGCCATGTGTCACCCACGGCACTCAGCAATGCCCTGTCAGGTCGGCTCCCCTGGTCAGGAAAGCATCTGCACAGAGCTCTCCAGCGTGTGACGCATGCCAAGCCTGCCTTAGCGAAGGAGCTCTGAAGTTTCCTGAATGGAGATACTGTCTTGTGCCATTCAGCCACCTCTGCATGTAAACTCCTCACACTGTCTTTAGACTATAAAACTCTTACTTGTGCAACATATCAGGGCAGTGATAGCCTCCAGTGCTAACTCACTCCAGAATTGTGGCATGATCTGTAATAACCCACTCTGCAGCTCTGTTGTTTGGGGTTTTTTAAAGTTGATTCATTTTCACTAAGGTGAGTAATGTTAGTTAATGGGTGGTGCTGTGTGATGAAGGAACAGTGTCAAAGTCTAAGGCTTTGCTATGTACTGAAAGATATGCACAAGCAAGCACAGGGTTTTGCAACAATAGGAACTGTTTATGACTTTACAGCATATGATTCATATGTAAATTGAACAGCAAGAATAATGGTTGCAGTTGCACAAACTTAAATTGAAAATTATCCTGAAAGTTGATTAAATTCTGAAAATTATTAAGGGGTATCTTGTCACTTTTTTTATTCTTGTAAAGTGTGCTATTAATAATAAAAATTAATAATCATGTTTACTGCACAGGGGTTTATGGCAATCAAGTACAGGATTTCCATCGTGTTTCCAGGTGATAACCTGTGCCTTTATTTTCTAACTTGTTTTCCTTCACTTATCTGGACACAGACAAAAAAATACCCTAGCTGTCTATCCCATGCAACAAGGCTTAAATCAGCAACAAACAAAAGACAGCATGCCCATAAGCAAGATCAGTGATTTCTCCATTAGTCAATGCATCACTACAAAACCAAAAACCACATATATCTGCCAAGCACCAGTTTCTGGTCATATTATTGTGAATTCAGTGTTTAGTTTTACATGCATGTAAACCTCTTTTAGTCTTCTGAGGGTTTTGTTTTGTTTGTCTGTTATTTTTTAAAACTCCTTCTGTCTGTTTTGCAAAGACTGCTTGAAAAGAGAGTTTTTAAACAAACGCTGATATTCTAGACCACCATATGCAATTACTCAGTGCAGAGAAAGAAGCCTGAAAGCCTAACTTTCATCACAAGGAATCTGGAAAAATGCAGTCTCAGCATGTACATTTGAACAGCAAGCAACAAAAAATATCATTTAAGAGTATCACAAGGTCAAACAGGATTAATATTTACCTTAGCTGGTTTGAGCCCTGCCCTGTCATCATAAGAGATGCATGGATGCTGAAATGAGAGCCTGCTCATGTAACATAATCTGTATAACCTGGATAACCTATCTGCTCAATACAGAGCTTTTTGCAGGAGTAAACAGCAAACTTTTCAATAACTACATTAATACTGTCCACTGTCTCTCTTTGGTTCTTTTCCTGCATTATACTTTATTTTTACAGTACAGTATTTAATCTTTCTTGCTCCTACAAGCTTTAATACTTGCTTCTACAGTGATAATACCAAAATTGGAGGTTTTGCAAGATCCTGGCTCTGTAATAAATTAAGATTGAGCAATTGCTTTCAAACGTCTTTGAAAAAGATCTCAAAATTAATGTCTTTAGGAATTGAAGTGGATGGGAAAAGGAAAGCTCTATATTTATCCTAGGGCCATGGATTCTCTTGCTTCAACTTTATTGATGAGATATTTCAGTTATTCTTACTGAATCAATACTAATGACAAATCAGTGCAATGAGCTTTACATTTTGTAAAAACAGACACTCTACACAGGCTCTTGAGTGGGTAGAAACAAATGCTTTTATTTGGCCTTTCAAACTGACAGTATTAAAATATTTTAACTTCACAAAGGCATAACTTTTGAGCTCTTTAAAGTGTGTCAACAAAAAAAATTCCCCATAATTAGGTATTTAACAAACATGAGCAAAAGTATTTATGAAGACAAACAAACACAAACTTGAATGGCAACACACCATATCTTAGTTATTACCAACGTATATGGAGGGGACATTGCATTTAACTTCATCACTTCTGTGTCCAGGAATAGATAAATAACCTACTTCCATTTATGTTTTTGAAAATCTTGTACCTTGTAATTTTCTCCCTTGCAAGCTTTGGGGATGAAAAAAATAATGAAATAGCTATATGAAGGTAGGAAATATTTTGGCCCCTTCTCGAAGTTTTCCTCAATGTATTAAACTTTGCAAATTTTCAGACTCACATTCAAAGTTATGTGCTGAAGAGATCTTGCCCAATTTGTGAGCTAAAGATATTCTGACTGCTCAGCCAGACACACAGGATTTGAGATGACAAACTGAAATGGAAGTAAAGTTGATAACTAGATTTTCATTAAAAACAACAGCAAATTCTTAAGCACCATATGCAAAAAGGAACATGCATAATTCCTGGACAAAATAACATTCCTGAAAATATCTCAGAAAGGTACCCCTCTAAAAGCTATCTAAAATTCAATTACTATATTTTGTGCTGTGGCATTTTCTTTTATTTTTATACAAGGGTCTTGAACCTGCTTCTTTGAACATCCAAACCCATGAAGTTATTGAGCCTCAGTACATTACTCAGTAGAGTAAACATATAATCTATCCCTGGTTAGTGGACTGGAAAATGAGGGTTAGGGGAGCAAGGGAGTCGCCAGACAGCGTAATAAAAAGAATATCAAGAATCTTAATTTAATTCCTCCATTCTATCAAGTTGAAAATACTCACATGCACAAGTAAATACTGGTTCAGGTTTGTCTGAAGCCATTTCCTTATATTCTTTTCATAAGATTATTTCTTCTTCCTATGAGGAAACAAAAGAAGGACATAAGAAATAGGGAGTACGTACAAAGAGTCTCTCACATGTAAATGTGTCTGAGATGAAAAAATATTTTTAAGTTACAGAAGACACCTGGAAGAACGCTCTTATCCTGTTGAGAATATTTCCAATCAAATTAGGAACACACTTCTCTATAAAGAATTCAGTAATTCTCTCCAACAGTATTGTTTATGTCTATGGTACCTACTCCTCTCATATGGAAATTAGTCCAAGATTTTGTTCAGAATTATTCTTTGACAGCTTAAAGTATCAGGGATTACTGAAAAAGATGAGAGAATTTGTGATGATTAACCATTCCATTCAGCTATCAATTTGCAAAACTTGAAGCTGAGATTGCTTCAAAATAATTTTTTGTCAACATGTTTATGCAATCAGAGAGTGATTAAAAAGATAAGAAAGCATGATGCTTTCAGGTTCTGAAAAATACAGGTCCAGGGTTACCGCTGATAAATAAATATCCTGAAATTTTTTTCAGCCTTTTAACAAAATATTGCAGATGATTTAAACACAGACCAACCACAGGAAAATATATGCATTTGTGCCTGGTTATGTTTAATAAAATTTTACTGAAATGTTAACATATAATTTTAAAATGCACATTGCCACAAAATTTAGGGGGGAAAAAAAAAGAATTTTAAGATGCAGCTATATATTGCAGCTATAATTTGCAGGATGCATCCATTTTTCCAGAATGGGCTTTCCTTATTTCTCTGGGTTTTAACAAAAGGAAAAAGCCCATGATATTTGCCTGTTGAATATCTTTAAAGTCACTGGAGTTAATGTCATAAAAAAAGATGGATTGCGTCCTACCAGTTAAGTTTTACTTCTGAAGCACTGCTCAAATTTATAGAAGATAAAAACCATACATACAAGCTATAGGAACAATGCAGAGATATATTTGCTATTTTCTGTTTTATGAGTGTCAAAGTATCCCTGAATGGCAAAGACAAGTACTTAAATTATATTTCAACAACTCTACCTACATTGCCCCGAAATTCCTGATATCTTGAACAGATAAAAATGATTTATGGTGTTACAATGATAAAAATAATGTGCATTGTTAATGGCAACCAGCAAAGAAAGAAAATATTCAGATACATCAATTTTCCCTCAGACAAAGTCTTAGGCTGTGCTTAGTTTAATTATTTTGAGCTATGTGATCAGTTAAGGTAGTGACTGCAGCACAGCACATCAACCCTCAGGAAATCTGTGCAGCCACCGAGGAAGTACAGGCTTTGCAATGGATGGTAGAGGTTCCTTTGTGCTGAAGGTCCAGGGGCAGCTTGTCAGAGGCAGTTCTAAACATTCACTGTGCACACATACAATTTTTTCTAAACCCTGTATTCAAAATAGTTTCACTGGTGCTGGTCACTTGTTAACAGTCTTCACCTTTCTGCCTAATGAACGCTAATGCCAGGGGCCATTGGTACACAGAAGCATTTTACAACTGTGCTATCAATAACTGTGTAATCATGTAATCATGAAAATGGAGAATGGGCTAGAAGCTGGCAAGTTCCTGGGTATTGCATATTTGATCAGTTCTGTGAAGTGGTTATGTAAAAAATATTCTCACCTTCTCTTTATTAAACTGGCATTTAGTTTTACTTGTGGAATTAATGTACATCTTCAGTCCGAAGGATTTATGTCTCTGTTTTGTTTATAAACTACTAAGATACAGCCACCTACAGCTTGCTTGCTGAGTAAAGCAGGGAAAAAGGATATACTCCTGCTATTGTTAGTATTTTTTGGATTTTTTTCCCCAATTATAATAGTTTGCCTTCTTTTCACAGCTCTGTATGTGTTAAAAAAAACTCCAAACCAAATCACTGCAATCCTGGAAGGACATTTTTTATACTAGATTAAGGTCTGACCCTGCTATTAAAATGTATTTTAATTGCTACAAACTGACCCCTTGCTCTTTCCCAGTGATACTTCTCACAAGGAGAACAAAGAAGAAAAAAAATATTGAGCATTTCTTACAAACGTGGCTGAGGAGATTCTTCAGGAAAAAAGAAAGTGTTATTTATTCTGCTTCCTACAAGGGCAGTGATTTCCACAGGTCTATCTGTGCTGGACAAAAAAAGACTACAGAAATAACGGATGTGCTTATGCCTATTAAAAGAACTTAATTCAAAGATGGCAAAAAATCGGAATTGCTGGGATTCTTATAATGAAAAGGAATGTAGAGAGTTTGAGCTTATGGTGCCTGTTATACCTGGGTCATTTACTTGGCTGATGTACTTTGTACACTACTAACACTAATCTACAGATGTCAACACACTGTAAACAAGGCTGGAGGAAGACCATGGGGCGACAAGTTTTTAAGCTTTTAATAGTAAAGCTTTGAAAACCGTAAAATACTTCGATAAAAAAGCAAAACAAACAAACCAACAAACAACCCCCATCCCCCAAACTAAAAACATACCCCAAAAATTTTTAAAAACCAACCCAAGGGGTTTGATTGTTTCTCTTTAACTCCAGCCCATGCTCCGTCGCTTCAGAGACTTCCGAGCGGAGGGCGAAGAGCAGGAATCGCGGGCAGTTTGGATGATGCGATCGGTGAAGATTAACCCGCAGTGTCCTTCCTCACGCTGAGGAAAACCACAGGGACCTGAGCAGCGCAGCGAGCAGCGGCNGGAAACTCGTCCACACGCGTGTCCCGCGCAATGCCTGTCGCAGCATCCGGCGATGAAATGGTTACCTTTAGCAGTAAGGCTGCACAGGAACCACTCCGAGTTCTTAGCAATTCAATTAGTCAGGTTTCCAGAAGGTGGGGTTCGGTATTTTTTTGGCATGGAGGAGGAGAAGCCCGGGACGACGCCTCCCTTCTCGTGTTGCAAGCCAATCAGGTCGAGGTG
>VYZP01072653.1:0-11037 GCA_013400635.1 Hypocryptadius cinnamomeus | reverse complement strand
TTTTTTTTTTTTTTTTTTTTTTTTTTGCCTTTGCTGTTGCTCAGTCCTTGGTGCATCCACCGCCCAGGAACAGGAAGGACAAGAAAACCACTCCACAAAGTCTCCTTCAAGACACTCCGTGCTGCAGAACAGGCTTCTCAACTCCATCAGCGCAGCGAGCAAACTCCTCAGGGCTTTTGCTTCTTCCCCCCTCTTCCCCTCCCCCCCCGTTTTTTTTTTCCCTGTTTTTGTTTGTTGCTCATTTGCGGGGAGAGGAGGGCCAGAAAGGAAGACACAAACTTTGTGTTTTGACATCTGCGGGTACTTCTCCCGCTACCAGCCGGCGGCTTTTAATATATTGCCAGGACCCCCCGTGGGCTTCCAGGGGAAAGATTTCCTTCTCCTCCTGCTCCCTGCTCTTCTCCCTCGACTCCCGCTCGTTCGCTCCTTCCATCCCCGCGCACTCCGGCCGTCAGCGCCGCTGGGGCCGCTCGCAGGGGGCGGAGGAAACGCTGCTCTCGCCCGCCCTCCGCGCCGGCGGGCCGGTGTATGTCGTGCCGTGGGCTCCGTGCGGAATTCCCGGTGAATGAGAACCGCTCGCCGCTTGCCGCCGCCATCCGTCTCGGCCCCCACCACCCCCTGCCGGGGTGAGGCTTCCTGAGGGGCCGCGGATCGCCCTCCCCGCCTGCTGCTCGTCTGCGGCGCTAGGCGCCCTCCGCTCGTTGCGGCGCGGCACGCCGCGGAGCCCACCGCCTCCGTGCCTCACTTTTTATTCATTCACCCCAGAACTCCGGCACCCCGGCTCGGTTCCGCCTGCCATCTTCCCCGTTCCTTTTTTTTTTCTTTTTTTTTTTCCCCCTTTCTTTCCCTTTTCTTTTTTTTTCCCCTCATCCCTCCTCGCCGCTCCGCCGGCCGGGCGCGATGCCGCACGTGGAGATGCTGCTGCTGGCGGCCGCGGCGCTGTGGGTGTGCGTGCGCGGGCAGGAGCCCGGCGCCAAGGCGGTGGCCGACCGCTACGCCGTGTACTGGAACAGCTCCAACCCCAGGTACGCGGGGCGGCCGCGGGCGCGCACCGGGCAGGGGATCGGCGGGCGGGCGCACAGCGGCGCTCCGGCGCCGGAGACTTATGTCGAGAGACCGGCTGCAAGAAAGAGACGAAAACTTTTCTTTTACGGAGGTTCAGGGCTGCAGCCAGCGACAGTGCGGCGGGTGGCGGGGGTGATTTTTTTCTCTCCTCTATCCCTTCCCTCCAAGGCTTCCCGGGATCGGCGGCCGCCGGCCCGCTGGAGCCGGATGAATGCGCTCCCGGCGGGGGACATGGGCGCCCCTCGCTGCGGGGCAGCCCGTGTCTGCTGCCAGCCCTGCTCCGGGAGCTCGGGAGTGATGAGGGGCACAGGTAGCGGTCTCCCGGTGGTGCCCTGAAGGGTTCCTTTGGCGGGCGTGGTGCCCGGCGGTAGCAGGGAGCCGGCCCCAGGCAGGGCTCTGCGCCCTCGGCGACACCTCCGCGGCATCCCGGGTGGGGTGGTTGTCAGGGGCGGCTTTGCCCGGCCATGCCCTGCGCTGCCCGGCCGGCGGGGGCTGTCCCGGGCGGGCTGGAGGTGAGGAAGCGAGGTAGGTACGCCGTCCCGGGCCGGGGTGTGCCGGTGCCGCCGGACACAGGACGGCGCATTGTCGGGGTCCCCGCAGTCGGGGCCGAGTGGTGCTGGCGCAGTCGCCCCGCTCTCCTGGCGCCGGAGGGTTCCTAGCACCAGGCTCTGAGTGCAGTTCAGCTCTGGAAAGAGAGGTTTCATTTAATTGTTTTTGGTTTTTTTTTTTCTGGAGTTTTCCCTCATGTTTAGCATCAGAAAATTTCAGTCTTCCTCCAACTGGTATCCATGTGTTTAGGTAAAAAGTCATCTGGGTGTTAAATATTTTTACATTGTCAAAGTCCCCGTGGCAGGCNTAAACCTGTCAGGCTAGTCTAAGTAAATTTGGGGACGTTTTATCTTACGTTATCTCTTTTTTATGCTTCTGATACTGCTGTTTGGTTTGAGATTAGCACATTGATTTTTGTCACAGGTCATGTTTTTTAATAGATCTCTGTTGCCTGCAGAAAACTCCACTGCTCGGTATTCCAGAATAGGTTTAAAATAGGAGATGCAGAAGTTAACGGGCAGAATTTTCAAGTGCCCAGGGTTACCTAGTCTGTCCAGCACTTTATTACTGTGGTCCTGGTCTCAACGCCTCAGCAATAAATAATTGGCCCAAAAACTTGATACAGAAACAATCATGTTTGGGTATGATGAGCATCTATGATTTGAAATGCCTCTCTCTACATTTTCCTCTTTCTACATGTGTTGCTTGAAAAAAACTGCTCGGAGTAAATAAGATGAAAAGTTGCACCTCACATCACCCATCAGAGAACATATGCCCCAAAAATTGTTTGTCTCTAAAAATCAGAATTTTCGTTTCTGTTGTTATGCAAAATGAAATGTAACTGCTAGCAAATAAAAATGTAGTTATATTCTCAAATCCCACTGGGTGAAAGGAGGATCATTGAAAGAAATAGGTGTGACTAAATGCATACATTGCTAGCATAACAGTTAAAATACTTCAAAATTAGCCTTAGATTCAAGATTTTTCACTTCTGTTGTCTTATCTGTGATCATCTTAACTGTACATAGGTAAAGACAGTAGAAGGCACAAACAGTGCTTACCTAGTCGATGGGCAATACACTGAATTACATTTACAAGGATTCAAGTAAGTTAAATCATATATTAATACTATACTACTCTTATTAATCAAACATCACACATCAGCACACTGCAAAGAAAACTTAGTTTTGTTGTTCTTCCAAACAGTAGAGGAAGGGTTAATTTAAAGATGTTTCTAAACCTTCTGTTTTAAAATCAAACATTTCTTGTTTTAGAATATTGCTCTCTCACAATGGATGTATCTATTTGGACATGCCATGTTTATTTGTGAGTTAAAAATATGAGAAAGAGCAGGGTGCAGATTCAACTCTCCTTTGTTTTATACAGTGTGCCAGTTCGTGTGTGCTTTCTAAGTAACACGAGCATTACAGAAAAACAGGCAAACACCTGAATGATAGGTAGGAGAGACCCAAAGAAAAGAAAGCACTTCTCTTTTGAATTTGTTTCATCAGAACCTGAGCTGAAGGCAAAGTTGTCTTTGGATATCAAAATTCTTAGAGCATTTAACAATGTTGCAGGAATAACTTTGCAATGATTTATATTCATCTAGAGGCAGGCTCAGGAGATGAATGCATGTAGAAGGAAGTAGAGATGCTTACTTGGTGATAACTATTTGAAATTAGAGGACAAATATGCTGTCATTCTATAAATGATATAGATATATGATATACTACCATTGTGATTTAGCTTTCTTCTTTATTGTATTTATTCAGAATTAACAAACTGCCATAGAACTAATTAATTCCTTAAAAAAATTGAAATATTGATCATAATGATAAAGACACGCTAAATTAAGATTTCATTTAAACTTTGAAGAATTTGATAATGATTGTCTTTCCTTCAGTTTGGATGGTTTAATTTTTATAGGTATTAGACTCCAGCGACTTGCTGAAATATGTAAAGATTTCATTCTCATTGAAAGACACATTAGCAAATTGTTGAGTGACCCAGTTGGTAAATGCTCCTGATGTGAACAATGTTTGGTAAATAAAAAATCATGGGAGTCTATTAGAAAAATTCATATTACATTGCTTGGTTAGTTGTCAAAGTTCTGCTAAAACAATTACAAAGTGTATGGTCATTATTGTCAGCATGTACAAGTAACAAAGTTTTTAATTTTTACAGAGTCAAAGTCAGTTCTTGGAAATGTTTAAAGTATTGCCATGCCTTACTATTCTTTCATATTTAATTATCAGCACACACCTTATATAAACGCTGTAGTCCAATTCCAGGTGAAAATATGCTTAGGTATTAAAATTTTGAAGTATAAATAAAATAACTTTTTTTAGTCCTTTTTTTTCTTTTTCCTTTTTTTTTTTTTGTTTGGAAATGAATCCTCAAGTAAGCTCAAAAATGTGATTTCTTTTATTTGTTTATTTATGTAGGCTTAGAATTACGTGAACACAAATTCTAACTGTCACCTTAAAGTGCATTAGTCTTTCAGGACTCTTTGCATATATGTTTTCTTATGTGGGACTGTAAACTATTATCATCAGGGAATATTATTCTGAATACAATGCTCAGTTTTGGAATGGAGCATATTAATTTAATCTTTATTGGTAGTGTCCTTTTAATTAGAATTCAGACTGAATGTAGTGTACCAGGGCCAAATTTCGAAGCGGTCTACCTGCGTCATGCCTGCTACTGTTTTTAATCTTGTCACAGGTCAGGCTGAACTACTTGTTTTAATTGTTGCTACATTTTTCTGGTTGCCAGGATTATGCTTTAAGATTGTGGTTTCTATTTAGGTATTTCCATGTAAGTTGTTTCAGTGTCAGGTTATGTAGCTTCATAAATTGTTAGTTAGTTTCAGGGTGGTTAAAAATACTTGAATTACAAGTCTAGTTTCTGGTCATACATAGAGGCCATAGCTTCTAGTCTCACAAAAGCAAATATTTTTTATTAGGCGTATTACTGGATTTGGCTGCATTTTATGAAAGAAAATGGTACACCAAATCTATAGAATAATTATTGTAAAGACATAAGATGCTGATATATTTTCTCTTGTGTATTTATATGGATAAAATCAGGAAAGCAGATGGTAAATAGAGAATTTAGGTATTTAAAAGTAATTTCAACTTCAGCTGGTGATTGCACGTAATTAAACAGGATATCACAATTTGGTCAGTGTAGGTAGTTTTTTTTTTTGTTTGTTTTAGATAGATATTTGGGGAAAAAATGAGTGGATACTTCTGAAAATTCTATGCATAGACCAGAATTTCACAAGCTGGATTTCTCAGCCTATGTGGATTTTGTAGCTGAGAATTTAGGAAGAGTTTCAGAAAAGCATTTTGCTTCTTTGAACTCAATCCTTACACACCTAAGTTCTGCTGCAGTTGTGTGGGTGGATGGATGTGTGCTTAAGTGCCTCCCTGGGCCAGCCAAATTCACAGATTTAGTTTTGAGAAGCTCTTGATGTGGCAGCTCACGCACACCTGGCACTTGGAGCATACTCATGGGCTGGATGGATGTCTGAGTGTTTTGCCATCTGTTATGTGTTTGTGGATTTTACCATAGCATGTTAATTGTATGTGCTGAGGTCATGTGGCTGTTTTTTTGCTTGGTTTGTCTCTTTTTTGTTGTTGTTTTCTGTATAGATCTAGTTCTGCCTATGTACAGAGTTGAGGGAAGCCATGCAGAAATGTCTGGAATAGGAAGAAAGCAGTTACACATGTTAAGAAAACTAGGAAGTTGTGGATGAAGAAGGGTAAAGTCAAAGTGTTTACTTTAATGTTGGTTATGTAAAAGTTTCATATGTCAAGGGAAGCATAGGAGCCTAAGTACTTGCGGTATACATACACATCCTTGTAAATACATTATACATATATATATAAACCTATTTTGGAATAGCATAGCTTGCATTTTGACAGCATTTTATCCAGCATCTTGCTCTGAGAGCTGAAGAAATCTCTGACTGGTTCCTTGTAATTAAAAGATCAGTAGTAGAGCTGTCAATTCTTTACACCTACTTTCTCTGCTTTTAATAGTTTCATTAACACCTTGTGTCTCCAAAAGAACGTTGGTGCTTATTTTAAAAGTGGGTGTTTGAAACAGTTTGAAACCTTCTATGGAAAAACTGCACAAAGAACAATAGTTTCGCTGGCCTCCACCCTTTTATGAAAGGCACCTTGTTAAGTGGTACCTGATCTTCATGAAATGCTTCTTATGAAATCTTTTTTGAGTGCGTGTAGTCAGGGCACTTCATTGCATTCTTCCTTCTAGCCCTATATGCTTTTTGAGAGGGGCAGATAAAGATGAGCCTTCCTTTCTCTCCCGGGTTGCTATGATCTCAGCAATCTACCAGCTTCATGCTGGGCTGAAAAAATGAATGAATGCAATTAGTCCTTCAGGAGTCATGGTCATTACATTCACATGGACAGGCATACGTAATGTATATGGCATATGTAATGAGAATATATATGTATTTCAATGTTTGTATATATATATACTTACATATATATACACATGTGTGTATATGTATGCATTGAAGTGTGTCATTAGGTGCTGATGTGGTGTACAGTTTTTTTCCCTCCCACATGAATATTGTGTGAGGGGGAAAAAATCTGAAAATGGTTTTTTTAAATTTAATGCTTTAGTGTTTAGAAAATGAATGAAATTTCCATCAAATTTTCAGGTCTAATCTTCCAGCTAAGGCATTTTGTGTTAAAGTTCAAAGCAGTAATAACAGAATTATTTGTAGATTCTGTGTTTTAGTTCTTGGCCATCTTCCCAGTTGGCTGTTTCTTCACACGCTGGTAGTTCCCGGGTCAGTAGGTGGGCAGGTAGATAAGCTAGCGCTCGGGCGCAGCAATGTAAAATGAAACAGAGAGGAATTACATGAGTGTGCTTTGAGAGCTCTCCTAGCTTATTTGAGTGTCTTGTGACTTCTTCCAGCACCAGTCTGTTGCTGGGTGGAGGGCTGCAGCATTGTTGAAATACTAGACTACCAAGAAAACACATAAAGAAGGTTGGTCAGTGGGACCATCTGAGAGAAGATGCTAACAAAGATGCAACCTTTCCTGGTTAAATGAGTAGACAGTAGTTTGTCCATGCCTTTGAGATATGCCTCCATTGCTTTGGGTTATTGTTTTTCAATTTTTTTTTTTTTCAATGTGATAAGAAGTATCTTAGATCTGTGATTTTCTTCCAATAAATATTCTCTGCTCTGCTACCCAGTTCTGAGCATTGTTTTAAAAAAAATATCTTTAGTCTCGTGATTAATATAATATTCCAGTGTTTCTGGATGGTCTAATTCACTTTTGAGAATGAAGAGCCCTGTTTTGTTTAAGTTTTTGTTGCACTTGTGGTTAAAATTTAGTCAGTCAGCAGCACGCCAACACAATGAAATGAAAATGTTTGGTTTGAAACAAACAGATAAGTTATTGCAATTGCATTCTGATGGTATTGCAGTTGTTATGGGTAAGCCATACTGTAAGGTACTTCAGCACAGCTGAATGAAAGAACAGAATCGTTCATTGGGAGTCTTCCTTGCATTTTTGCACTCTCCCTTTTCGTTGTAGTCTCTCCAAGCTAGATTATGGTTGAGCTCATTTAAAATGGTGCGTATTATTTTACAGCGTGCAAACATGTATAGATATGTGAAATCCTCTTCTTTAGGAAACTGAGCCTACATTTTTACATTACAAAAGCACAAATTCCCATTTCCATACATTTTAGAAAATAATTTGAATTAAAATTAAGTATATGAAAATAAATGTATGAGAAAAACCCCACCATTCTGTGAGGATTGAGATTGTATTTCTCCATCACAGAATGCCAGAAAAATACAGTAAAAGAAAAACACGCCCATATATATATATATACACACACACATATATATATATATATATATATATTTAATCTGGGGAGACAGCCTTCATGTTCTCCTATTGGCAGGTTGATGAAAATACATTGTTAGATCATAATTTTATGAAGGAAATGAATTTATTTTAGACTGCTGCAAAATGTAGAGATATATTTTGGTGTCCGTATTCTGTTAACTGGTATGCAAAATATAAACATTTTTCTGTTTAAATGCATGACCAGTAAAAATGCTGTCAAAAGAAAAATCAGCTAACGAGAAGATGCACAAGCGTCCTGTTAATTAGCAAGATCTGCTTGAATTGCTAATACCAATTAAAGCAAATTCTTCAGGTTCTGCAATTTTTACTTGAAAATTACAGTTCTTATTGTCACTTGCATTATAATCTAGTGGAAGAATTTTTCTATCCATGCTGACCTATTGCGTGGAAAAAGGACCTTAGCCTCACAAAACCTGTAAGTAAGTTATTTTTCATGTTCATTTTCTTTTCCATAATTAGATCAGCATATTAAACTGTTCAACAGTAGTATGTGCAGTAAAAAAATCTTATTTTACTTTTATCACCGAGTAACTTTATTTTTTGTTTGTTTTCATCAGACTTTTGAAGAACCTTCTTACTTGATAGGCACCATCTTTAGGGTTTGATTATAGTGATGAAATGGTGCAGTGTGTAGAGAAGAAATCATTTGTTTATGAATCATCGGGTGAGGCGAAAGGAAAAAAAGAGTATGAGATACATTTACTTTGATGCTTGTCACCCTCTGCTAAAACATATTTGCTTGATTCTGAAAGATAAAATTTGGATTCATGACATTTAAAAGGATGCATGTTTTGACAGAATATATTTTGTGCTATAATTAATGTTTGCTGTGGAGCACTGACCTTCTTTATTCATTAAAATAATACAGTACTTCCTCCCTGAAATTACTTAGTTTTTCTTGCTTGGGGGTGGATACTGGCAGTAGCAGGCATGTTCATATGGTGTGAGTTGTTCATCAGTAGTGGTTGAGCACTGCAGCTGTTCCCTGGTGGATAGCAATGAAGCACTACCTTTTTTGGATTTGTGGATTTCAAAGTAGTATTTTTCATATTTGTGTTACAATTCAGAAGAATTTCCTTCTTTTTACAGACATACAAATCATATTATTTTGTCAGACAGGGACTTGCTGAGAAATATATAAATGTTGTTATTATAATGCTATTACTTTGCATAGGATTTTTTGTTCTAGTCTTTACTTTGAATTTGTTTCAAATTTGTTAATAAATTTGCATATCTTTTCTCAACTTGTGTCTTTGAAACTGGAGCTGAATACATTCTAACTCTTTTAATCAAAACTAAACAAAAAAAATCCCCCAAATCTCTTAATGTCTAATATTTTGTTGGATTTGTAATGCTGTATAGATAAAAATATACAGGGTTTTTTGTGAGGAGACAAAAAAACCAAACATTTTATTTTACTTACTGCTAATTTTAATGATGATCTTTGTAGTACAGTTGTCAGTCTTCAATGCTAATTCATCAGCATTAGGTAAGGACTTCAAGCAGCTTTAAAGATGTTCGCTCTCCTGCAATTGTTAAAAGTTGTGGCAAGAAAATTTAGCAATTAATGCTGTTAATGAGCAGAAAAAAACAGCTGCATTGGGTTTTTGTTTGATGGTTGTGGTGGTTCTCCCCCCTGCAACCCCTCCCACTTTATTTGATGTCTAATCAGATTTTTCAAAAAATAGTTATGTATTCATACAGGCAGGGCATTTGGTGAGCAGAAGTTAACAAAGTAGGAGCTATCAATCCTGCTCTCTTTCCTATTGTTTCCAGAAAAGAAGGAAATAAAGAGAGACTCTGGAATTTGAAAGTATTGACCTTCTGACACGCACACACAGCATGGTCATTGCACTGGCACACAAAGTGCCTTAAGCCACCATAATGGCAAACTGCATTTTTGAAGTCACTGATATGAGAGCCAGCTGGATGGGGGATGTGTGATTCTGTGATTCTGCAGCTATTTGTAAGTTACCACTTTAGAGCCAGACAGCTTCACTTTTATATTCCCAAACTTACCACTTTGGAATAATGTTGCTTTGTTCGGCTTAGCCAGGGATTTGTGACTGCTACATAGACTTAGAACCGTTTGGTCCAGAATTCTGTGGTCATTCTTCATAGAAATCTGCTTCACAGAGTAATTTCATTCATCTGGTCTTGGGGGAGGGATGAGAAACCGTGAAGGAACATTCAGATATAGCATTCTTCAAGGAAATTGTGCATCCACATTAGCTAGTCGCTTTTTAAAGGTAAAGGCAGAGATTTGGATCAAGCAGTTAAAAGCCATTTCAGACCAATGTCTTAAGATTATGTGTGATCTCTTGGATAGGCTTTCCATCTATAGTCTGGAAAAGACCTAATATTTTATGTACTGCGACAGCTCTTACCCGTGGCCCATGTATTTATTTATTTATTTATTATTTGTTTACAGTTACTGCTCCAGTACACTTTTACATAATTTTGCAGTTCTCTTGGGACTTAGTTTATTAAAAATTAGTGATCCATCACTAAGTGGGGTACATTACAAATACTGGTGCTCCCAAAAGGGAGTTTTTGTGCCAAACCAAAAGAAATAATAGGGATACAAAAGCTGCCAAAAAGCGTGTCTCCCAACTGCAAATTAATCAGGTGAAAAAGCACCTCAGCAACTACAGCTGAATGTGGAACAGTTTATTCTAAATACTGGATAAAGATATGTTAAGAGGGCATAGCATGTCTTTGTTTCTAGCTATGTATAATTTAAAAAAAAGTTANAGCTATGTATAATTTAAAAAAAAGTTAACTGTGCTGGAGTGAGTGGGGAATTCTTTTAGGTTGATGGCATTGTCAGTGCATAGACGTCTTTCAAAAAGCTTTATGCTATTAACAGAAAAAATTAAAGATGTTGATTTTTTTCTGTCAGTTTCTGTCTGTTTGTGGTAATTAATAATAATAATATCTCTAGACAACAACCATGGCCTTAGAAAAGATGTTTTAAAAAACTTCTGTCTTCACTAATCTGGATTACAAGGTATGATAGAAAAAGAACCATTGCTGTGAATATCTGGTTTCCAAAGCTGCCAATCACTTCTGGCACAGCTCCCATCATGGTCGCTGTGCCCATAATTAAATGCCTGTCATTAGTGTATTTTTCCATAACATTTACAATGGAAAAGGCAAGGGGTCCTTGCAGAGCTATGGCTGTCAGGGGAACAATAAAAACTAATTACACACTCTGCTGTCACCATTGTCAGCTCTGCTTTTGGGGGCAAAGAACACGGGAAGTGTGTGCCTAATAATTATATACATATATCTATATCTATATCTATATATATGAACACATACACAATGCCCAATTGGGGAAATTCAGTGCTAGTGAAGTCATATTTACTTGGAAGATTATTATTCTTTATTCCAAAGATTTTAATTCTAGGGTTATATTTGTCCCTTCACTTATGCCCAAGTTGCATACACTTTTCCCTTTGCTTTTGAGGCACATTTGCCTTTCTCTTGTTCCGTCTTG
>VYZP01072652.1:1464-11530 GCA_013400635.1 Hypocryptadius cinnamomeus | reverse complement strand
CCCTGCTTGGGAGCGAGGCCTTGGTGCCGAGGGAAAGGCTGCGGGGAAATCAGTGGCTCGACTCTTTTAGAAGTGGTGTGCACATGTTCTTCCTGCTGGTTTCAGTGTCCCCGAGAACAGGGCTTGGCTTGTTTGCCTAATGTTAGCAGAAATTTTTGAGGCGAGCACCTGGGAATGAAAGTCAGGACTGCTTCCCCTGCCAGATGTGCCGACTGGCACATGCACTTCCTCAGGGATGAGTGATAGCTAACTCATGTGAGTGCTTTCTGTGGGGTATGATCAGATGTGCTCCAAGTCATGCATTCTAGCTTTCCAGGAAATAATCTCTTAAACGTGTGTGTATATATATATATATCTATATCTGTATGTGTATCATAACAATATATGTAAGCATCTGCTTTAAGCTTTGTTTCAACCCTTTTTTCTGTGTGTTTCTCACAGCTGTCACTCTATTAACTGTGGGAAGCATGTAAATGTTGAAGTGGGGGTTTTGGGGTTTATTTTGTTGGTTTGCTTGGGGTGTTTTTCGAGCAATGAGGTGTTTGAAGTTAAACGAGTTGCGCATGGCTGTCAGAAAATTATGATGTTCTGTAGGAATTGTTGCTGCAGGAAAGGATTTCAGCAGTTATAATTCTAGGTGCTATGTTGTGATGGAGCTGGAAAAGACATTTAATGTAAACTTGTGTGAAAATGGAAGGATAAAATGATCTTATAAGGAAAAATACTGTGGTAGCTAACTGATCTTGTTTCTTTTTATTCAGGTTCAATGTGGTGACTTTCCTCATCTCTTGGTGTATGGACCATCAGGAGCTGGAAAAAAGACAAGAATAATGTGTTTGTTAAGGGAATTATATGGTGCAGGAGTGGAGAAACTGAGGATTGAGCATCAGAGTATAACGGTAAAAAAAATAAATTTCCCATCTCCTGCGAAGTAATGTGGAAATACTGACATATTTCTGTTGTGAGACCTTTGTAGTTTTTTGAGCTTTAAATTTTTTTTTTTTATTTTGCACTCAGTGTATTCAACCTTTTTATGTAGTTGATCATACCAGTTAGGTTATATGAACAAATTATTTTCCAGATGTACTTCAGGCCTTCAAGGTGTGGGGTTCTCTCTTATTTTCTGTGCCTGGTTGGCTGTTCTTGTGGTGTAGGTTCTTTTGTTCAGAGTAGAATTTTTTTATTTATTGTTTACAGTTCATTTTGGACAATAGCATCTCTCTTTTATTTTACAGGCTGGATGATGTGTCAGTATTCCTTTTTTTCTTTGGAGGTGGGGCTGGGACCGTAGGAGATAAGCAAGTCTGTGTCTCGAGAGTTCTTTGATCTCTGAGACTCTTGGTTTGCCTGTGATTTAGCCAGGTGTAAGCTCTAAGAGATTTTTAGAACGCTTTCTGAAACTTAATGTGCTTATTTTCTACATAGGCACCTTCTAAGAAGAAGATTGAAATTAGCACCATTGCAAGTAATTATCACCTTGAAGTTAACCCAAGGTAAGTGTGCAGTGAAAGTGCCTCACTCTAAAAGTAAGCCACTGGCTGTGTTGTGAGTCCCTTCAGCCTGGGTGTATGAGGGACTGATTGCCTGATTTGCTGTCTGGGCAAGTTAGGTAGTGGTCTATGGGTTTGATCTGCAGATGAGAGCAGGGAGAGGATTTTTAATTGAACTCTGAATAAACAAAAATTTGAATTGCTGTATACTTAAGGCAGAAATGTTCTGTTTAACTGGCTACATAAGCATGCTGATGTTGAGGAATGGGCAACTGAGACAATTCTGGATTGACAGAGCTCACCATTTGAGTTGAAATTAAGAACTTCTACTGGAACTAACAGCTCCATATCGTTAGTTCCCTCACAAATGCAAAAGTTAAGGAATTTGAAAGAAAGAAAGGCTTACCCTGTAGCTCTCCAAATAAAGTGTTTAGAGCATGGGAAAGACCACCACAAAATACTGTGGATCCTGTCTTGAGTGACGTCAGATATTGATTTAAACAACAGAAGCTCTACTGGGAGCTATCTACATCTTCTTTGGCAGTTATGAAATTGCTGATGATAGTTTGGAGACCCAAAGCAAATATTTGTATTTACCTGAAACCACATGATGTTGCTTTAAACCACAGTGAGTGAATGTCATTGTGCACTGGGTGATGTTGGTTACTGCTAAACCATAGCTCATGCTGCTTTGTGGTATAGAAATTATTCTGCACTGCCAGGTCTTTAAAAACTCATTCTTCAGCTAATCTGTTTATTGATTAGTGAGTATCTGTTGGTGTTCTAATACAGACACAAATAATTGTCAGCTAATTACCAATAAAAGCTAAGGCTTATTGGTAATCAGTTTTGAATATGTCATTTTGGTGATATCAATTGTGTGACCATTCAGTCCAGTTGTGATAATCTGATACTACTAGCACATTTCCTGTTACTCTGTATAGAGTACTTAGAGCTCGAAACATAAAATAATTATATTTCAATTTAAATACAAAAGTGCTGAGTTTTGATTAAGGATTAATATCCTGATTTGTAGGCTTTCAGTGACTGAACAATTGTCATGTTTGGGTTTGACCAGACAGTAAATCTCTGTGCTGTGCAATGGCCTGTGAAGTTTGACTGAATTATAACAATGGTGAAGTCATTTGCATCTTGAGTAACATGGAATGGGATGAATGGCTAACAGGGAGAGGAAGTGAATTTCTGGAAAGGACTGCAGAATAAAACCCTGCATTTACAGCAGTCCTTTGAGTCAGGCATCCTATTACGGGGTTAGGCTTAATTGTTCTTCCCGTAATGAGTAAAAAGGTTCACATTGTGTGTCCTTGTTCAAACTAGGTAAAAAAAGTTTAGGTTTCTCATCTGAAGAAAATAAGTTCTATTTTAATGAGCTAATATTTTACAGTGGTTTTATTACATTTGAATAAAGTGCTACTAATCCAGTTAGCCCTACATAAACTTCGGGGGTGTTCTTATTATAGAGGAGGTAACTTTCAACAAAGTATATGGATATTAGTTTAATGCTAACTCAACAGCTTCTGAATTCTTTTGTCATTTTTGCTCATTTAGTTGGCTTTTGGAGGATGTATTTTATATGCAATATAAAGTTGTTTTAAAACAAGATTTATTCAAATTCCTGGTACAGTGATGCGGGAAACAATGATCGTGTGGTAATTCAGGAGCTCTTGAAGACAGTGGCACAGTCCCAACAGCTTGAGACAAGTACTCAACGAGATTTTAAAGGTGAGTTAAACAGTTAAAACCAGTCAAAATGCTTTTTAAGCATGGGGAGATTTCAGTTCACAGTTTTGTTTGTTCCTGTATATTGCATGAAGATTGTAGAGTCAAAAAGGCACGCAAGTAATCTTAATCTTTATCTTCCTGCCTGTGGAACCATGCTGTATTTTTCTGTGTGTTATCACTTATTTTGGTATTATTGCTTGTATGTCAAAAGTATTTTTTTCTTAGAAAGATTTGATATTAATACAGAACCCCACTATGTTTAATCCTTTTTTCAGTGGTGCTGTTAACAGAAGTTGACAAACTTACTAAAGACGCTCAGCATGCTTTGCGAAGAACAATGGAGAAGTACATGGCAACCTGCAGGTTGATCCTGTGCTGCAACTCAATGTCAAAAATTATAGGACCCATTCAAAGCAGATGCCTGGCTGTACGAGTGCCTGCTCCCAGCATTGAAGATGTATGTTGAAACAGAGGCAAAAATAAATTACTATAAAATTCTTACTAGATAAGTTCTTGCTGTGGACTTAAATTTTATTTTCACATAATGACCTAGTTTTCCTTTGTGTTGGATGATTTTCCAAGCATGGCTTATGAAAGACTGGTCCATCTCTGGTCCAGAAATCTTTCTAACAGAAGATCTCTAGGTGCTGAACAGTTTGCTAAGTGTTGTACTCCCTGCTGTTTTCTGTCTAGATCTGCCATGTCTTGTCCAGTGTGTGTAAGAAAGAAGGCCTGACTCTTCCTCAGGAACTGGCTCAAAGGATTGCAGAGAAATCTGGCAGGAATCTTCGGAAAGCACTACTTATGTGTGAGTCCTGCAGAGTACAACAGTAAGTCACTGCAAAAATTAATGTAAGTTCTACTGTCAGACACATAAATTACCTTGCTTCTAAGGTCTTGTTAAAATAGGCAACAATTTGCTTAGATTGTAATCTCTAAAAAGATACTATTTTTTAGGTATCCTTTTACTGCTGATCAAGACATTCCTGAGATGGACTGGGAAGTTTATTTGAGAGAAACTGCAAATGCTATTGTTGGTCAACAGACACCACAAAGGTAGGTGAATGCACTTGATAATAGCTATAAATTATGTTTTCCATGTGCTGTGAAACCCAAAAAAAATGTTGTATTCAAACATGTGTTGTCTCCAGTTATGTGTAATTTTCTGTATTTCTATTGGAGCTGGTACTTTGCAGCCAGAGGAGTTGAGCTTTAAAATTGCCAGAGAAGGCTGAATGAGTGTCAGGAACTGAAGAACTGTTGTTTTTCCCTGTCAAAGCTTAATAATCTAAAGTGACCATATGCTGAGTTGCATGTTGTGTTTCCCAGTTTGGTGGTATTTTGGTGTGGGGGTGGTGGGTGTGTATGGTTGTTCTGGTTTGTTTGTTTTACATAAAGTTTCTCTTTTACCATCTTTAGCATAAAGCACCTTTGTAAAAGATCTGGAAGTGAGAATTCGTTGCTTTTTTTGAGCACATTAGGAGATGACTCCTGTGTCCATCTCACTGTTATACTCAAAGCCTGATCCTTTTAGCCTGTTCCATGTATTACTTGCACGAGATGTCACTTAATTTAAATGCTTGTAGCATCTGCCCTTCTGTTTTCAAAAGCTGAGCTTTGGCTAATTGTGTTAGCTCTGCCACCTAATTGTCTTACCCTGTCCTATAAACAATGAAGACAGAAAAGCAGCATAAAGGAACTCTCTGGCTGTAGTAAATTAGTCACTAATCTTAAGCATGAATAACTTAGATATGAAGAAAAATTAAAGGGTAACAATCCTGAGACAAATTAAAATAGCCTTGTAGCTTCTAGATTAACTGAGACCATTGTAACTAGATTATGTGTCATTTATCTTTTGAGTAAAAGGTGATATGCAGCCTTTGAATTGAAATTGATTCATGCAATGCTTTTGGTTTTAAAATAACACCCCAAACTAAAAGCAAAAAAGGAACATTCCTTGGATTGCCTCTTTTCCTGTACTGTATTTCACTAGTTTTGAAAAGACATTAATATGCTTTGGGATCATACTTCTCATATTTTGTGGTGTCTTTCCAACAGGCTTTTAGAAGTCCGTGGACGGCTTTATGAACTCCTGACCCACTGCATCCCTCCTGAGATTATAATGAAGGTAATTCAACTATCTAGCTCTTAATGTGCTATAAATTTTAATGTCGTGACTGTCTCAACTGAAGCTTTTTTAAAAAAAATACGCCAAAACATCATTAATTATCCAGATATTGATGAAAAGCTGTGTCCTTTCCAAACAGAGTAAAACTTGTTCGGTGGTCAAAGAAAAACAGCATCATAGCTGAGTGAAAATAAAGGAGGACATTCTTAGTCCCCTTCACTTCTCAGGCCAGTTACTATATTAAAGCATAGTTGAGGATCTTGGTGGTCTTTTACAGCCTTAATGATTATATAATTATGTGGGCTAATCTTTATATGGTTGGTTTTCTTTTATAAAAGCTTTGTTGCTATAAGTTCATTATTTGCTATATCTTTGTGGAGAGGTGTCCAGCAGGACTATTCAAAGACAGATGTCACCTTGGGAGGAAAAAAGCAAGTGGGATATGCATATTTTTATTTTAAGGAGGATGAAAGGATGCTGAAGACAGCTAGAGTAGAACAAAGATCAAAAATAATGTTTGCAACTTTACATAGTAATGTTTGCTTTGCCATAAGACATAATTTCTTTTCACATTAACAAATTTCTGCTTTCTAATGGTTTCGGTACTTAGACGTTTCTTTAACTTTCCTTTCTTACAGTAGGTTAGTAGATCCTGCATTGCTGTGTTTGAGAGGAAAAAGGTGCATGTTCTCTACTCCCTCTTCATAAACTTGAAATGGTCTAGAGATACTTCTCACTTAATCCTGGCTGTTTTAATTGAGATGGATTTGCGATGATTTTATTGCTGTCTCTAAAATAATGCATTTTGGGGTTTTGTAATGACTAAAGTATTGAAGTCAAGTTGTCTTGTGTGTCTGCACATAAATACGTCCATAAATACAGACAGAGACACTTAAATTCTAAATAAGCCTTTCCTTGGTTTTTATTAATGTTGTTTCTCTTTGTGCTTGATGCTGTCAGGATAGAACTAAGTGGTTTTAATACACTTGCTGTCTTGGTAGGAGTTCTCCTCAGGCCATGTTCCTACACGCAGAAGAGGTTGTAGTATTTGGAGATGAGGTTGATTAATTTTCTTTTATTAAGGCATAAATTATGCTAGCAAATGAATATATTTTCTTTTGGATTAATGAGTGAACTATTGGTTAATAGCTTGGCTATATTCAGAGAACTAAGGATATCCTCTTAACAAAAAATACCTAATTTTTCAAATAATGCCCTGTTTTTTCCCATTTTAGGGTCTCCTGACAGAACTTCTAAATAATTGTGATGGACAACTGAAAGGAGAAGTCGCACAGATGGCGGCCTTCTATGAACACCGCTTGCAACTGGGCAGCAAAGCCATTTATCATCTGGAAGCATTTGTTGCAAAGTTCATGGCAATTTACAAGAAGTTCATGGAGGATGGGCTGGATGACGTAATGTTCTAACTCTGATGCCCAAAGTCGTACACAGAATGTTGTGTCAAGATACCAATGGTGTTGCAAATGTCTGGTTGTCAGTGCTTGATTATGTGTGGGTCTAATTCTAAATAAAATATTTTTGTTTTGCTATTTAATAAAACAATGTTTGTTCAGCTTTAGAGACCAGATGGATTTTTTGACAGCCACAAATCCATCTTTAGATCCATACGAAATACACTGGCCTTTCAGAAAGACAGCACATTGCCTTGGAAGATGTGTAAGATCAGAGCTGCTTTGCAGTATTTGTAAGCTGACATTCGGAAGAGGGAACACAGGTGCTGTGTGCGTGGTTTTTGTTTGTTAATCACAGATGGGAAAGGCTGAAGGAAAAAGATGTTTTTTCCATGTTCTGCCAAGTTCCACCTTGAACATGTATGTTCTACCTTCTGATCTATACATGTTAGTGTTTGTCTGGCTTCTTTTTTTTAGCTTGTGTGTTTTCTGTGGTGTGCTCACACCAAATGTTTTCTTTCAATGCAACTGCTTACAAAGAAAAAAGCAAGAGCAGAGGAGCAATAATTTGGTGTTGCTTGTAAATCACATGTAACACCTTGTTTAGAAGGATTATACCTTCATAAAGCAAGTTCACTTGCTGTCTGACACTCTAGGGTTTGCCTCAACCTACATAATGCTGTTCAGGTAAAGGTTATTACTTTGACTATTTTTTTAATGAAAGGAAAAGTTTCAGCTTTCAACAAGTATCTTTTCCCTCTTAAACTGATATGTGACATTTTTAAAATGGCAAAATAAATTGTAGCAAATACGAATAAAAATGCTGAATTGTTTTTTTTTACACTGTCTGACAGCCTAGGTGCATTCATCTGCTTTGATGTAGACATCTTTCAGAAAGGTGGGATATCCCACACATGCCGTAAGACTGAAGGGAGCCACTGAAGTTTAAAAAAATCCAAATAAATGCAAGCAACGAGAAAAAGTGAAAAAACAACCTCCCAAAATAATAATAATGATAATAATAGAAAACCAGCAATACCTGTGCTGCAAATCTTTCACATGTTATGTCTATGTACCATGGTACTATAAAAATTACTGAATTCATGCTCTTTATTACTTCACCATGCTAATTTAGGCTATTACTAGACAGTATTTAACGCTTAAGTTAATTAAATACTGCTGCTGTTCTCGAGGACTTAAGGGTTCCATGTGGGGTGTTAATGCACAGCTTGTATTCAGATTCATTCTCAGTAAGATGGTGCTGCCCTGTTTCCTGCTCGACGGGGCTCCTGAAGAAATAGATGATGAGAGTTTTTTTCCTTCCATATGCTTGTCACCCAAATCTACAGCACTGGTAACTTGTCATATTGTGAATGTCTTCACTGTCAAAAGATCCTGGAGAAACATTAAATAAGTGATAGTGGAAAGGAATACTTAAATTCATTACAAAGTAGGGCATAACTTTGTAATAGAGGGGGCATAATTACTGCACATAAAAACTGCCCTGCTCTCTCCCGAGCCTTGTCTTACCTACTGATTTTTAAAAGCGGGACAGTTTTTATGATTTCCCTACTACTAGCGTATAGTGTGTGATAAAGTAAAAGTGTGAGTTCAAAGGATAACGAAACACTTCCCCCTCCCAAAAAAACCAATCCCAAAAACTCTGGTGAGAGAAGAGGAATGTATGTAGGGTGTTGGAAAATGCACAGGGACGGAGTTGCTGTGGAGGGTGGAGAGGCAGGAGCTGTATTGGAGGTTTGGTGGGGCAGAGGAGCAACTTGCTCTTTCAAAAGTAGCTTTGTCTAGGAGTCAGAAACATCAGTATGAATCTCTGTAGGTGTTGTTGCTGCTTCTTGTTGAAGTTTCATTTTTATCCTTTATTACCTGGGATGAATCTAGAGTAGCCAAGGGTGGTATAATGACAGGATTTCTGTGAGAGAAAATGGCTATCACTCATCCCGAGAGCCAGCATTTCCCCCTGCTGATCCTGACTCTTGTCTTCCACAGTCTAGAACACAAATTTAAACACACATGGGCACAAGTATCTTAAAAGTCTCTGCACATGTCTTGCTAGTAATTTTTCAGGAAATTTTGACTTAGTATCCATAACAGGCTTCAGGGGAAGTGGTCATGCCACGAAGCCTGTCAGAGTTCAAGGAGTGTCTGGAGGTTGCTCTGTCATGTGGTTTAGTTTTAGTTCATCCTGTGAGGAGTACAGAGTTGGACTTGATCCTTAGGAGTGACTTCCACCTTGAGAGATGGTATGATGATCATCAGTAAGTGTTGTGTGTTCTGGGAATGTTTTAGAGGCTCACTGCCTTAGATGCTTCTTCCCCTCCCATAGGGGTAGTTGCAGCTCTTGCAGTGTGATGCAGAACTGAGGTGCTGGGCTCTGCTGCAGGGAGCAGGGACCCTTGAGCTCATGCAGGTGGCTGTCAGAAATAAAACTGAGTTTTCCGCCTTTTTTTTTCTCTTCATGGGGCTCCTGTGCAAATCCTTTTACCAAAAATACAGAATGTTATCCTGGCAAGTGAGCATCTCCTGGATGGGCACAGCTGCCTCTCCAGCCTGGAATAGAATCACAGAATCATTTAGGTTGGAAAAGACCTCTGAGATCGAGTCCTGCTGAGCCTGCACACACATGGCCCAGCAACAGTGCTGTGCTAGACCTTCACTGGGCACAGCACACCTGCCTTGCTGATTAAGTGGAAGAGGCAGTGCAGATAGACCCTTGAACACTGACTAGCACAGGACCAACCTCCAGATGATCCATTTCTTCAGCTGATTTCATCTTTTGAGACCTGCTTAGAATTGCTGCTGAATTGCATGCTGAGAGGATTACCCTCGCTTTTATCCGGCGACACCTCCGGCTAGCTGGAAATGAAAACTCCAAGCTGCTCCCTCCCACGTGGGATTTAAGAACTGAAGTTGTCTGAGGGGTTGCAGCGGAGTCAGCTTCATGATAGCACAGAAAGCCAGAGGTGAAACCAGTTTGAAAAAAGGATCAAGAATCTAAAGGCAGCAACTACTTCTGTTGAAACTTTCTGTGCTCTGCACAGATCAGCTGTGCAAAGGGTGAATGGTACATTCATACTTTATTCCCCATCTCTGAAGCCCAAGTGCTAACTCCTGTAAGGAATGTTATTTAAAGAATTTGACCTCTATTGTTGAATGTACCCTGAAGGCTAATCAATAGTACATCATTCAAGGCGCATGTCAGGAACTAGTTACATTTCACATAAGATTAAAATAATTCATCATTAACTTCAACACTTTGAGAAATTGACTCAGAA
>VYZP01072651.1:10000-15718 GCA_013400635.1 Hypocryptadius cinnamomeus | reverse complement strand
AAGAATAATATATTTTCTGAAATATTTTAATTAATTATAAATAATATATAAATTATAAAATAATATAAAGGTAACTTTCTGCTAAAGTTACCTGAATGGAGCAAATATATTATTTCAGCTTTTGTGAATACAACTGTGCTCCAAAGTGTGTGTATTTTAATTTGAAGTCCAGATTCTGTTAATTTCCCTTAGTCAAGTTGTGTCAACCCATGGAGCCAACCAAAGTAACTAGAATTTGGCCATACATTTGGCAATACATAAAACCAAAAAGCATACCAGAAAGAACTGTGGTTTTAAGTCTGCGCAGTTATGCCACATTCTCACCTTTATGAGGCATGACTTGCAGCCATGCAGAATGAAGAATGTGAGGTCAGGAATCCATGGAAAAATACTTCTAAACCCATAGACCTGGGCCCAGCTGAGCACAAACATTGACATTTAAATCTGAAACATTTTTTTGAAACAGTCTTCAAGTACAATGAAAAACATAATGACAGAAATGTTCTGTGTGATGCCAAATGCTGTTGTTTTCAACAGTAATGGCAATATAAAAGGTGCAGGTGGTCATCTTCTTGCCCCCCACCTTCTTTTTCCACATCTTTCTGTTCTTTCCTTCTCCGTTTTATCACTTTAAATAAAATTATTTTTATTTATTTAGACAGTGGAAAAACAGAGAGAAGTTTAAAACAGTGAAATAAATTAAATCTTGAAAAGCACAGATATTATGATGGGCTCAGAACAGTGGGTCTTACTGCACTAAGATTTCTCTGAAATTCTCAGACCTATGGCCTAATGACAGAGCCATTGAAATTACCAGGAATTTGCAGAGGAGCTGACAGTGTTTAATCAGTAATAGTATCAGTAGTGGTATCTTTTTTGCCATAGGATTTGTCATGGGATTTGCTGCAAACAAATCACTTTTCCCCAACTTCTGTCTTCACTGCCCAAATAAGTGCTCCTCTCTCAGTCACCTACTTCTGTGCTAGTAGGTGTGGGACTTGTGTGTGTGCAGGTGTTATATGTTAGACAGATCCTTTTTCCAGCAATCTATCTTTCCTTTTTTCCCTCTCACCTACAGCCATAGTCATATCACTAACATAATGCCTCCTTTTGTGCAGTGTGATCAGAAGGAATTTTCAGGGCCTGGAGTTACTTCTCAAGAAGTCAGGCAAGATATTTTTGAACACTGGTATTTATTTCCCACAGCAGTGAATCATCTTTGTGGTAAGGGTGATGTCATATGGTGCCATGAATTATATCTCAAAATGCATACAAATGCATGTCTTTGGTGGAAGGTCTGTTCATTTTTTAGCGTTTAATCAGAGTGGAACTTTGAATGATGATATCAAAGAAGAAGGAAAATCTGCGTGAACATGACTTCCAGCATTGGCCTAGCTGAATAAGAAACAAATAGCTGAACAGAAGGAAATGGTGTTGATGCTTCAGAATGACTAGGGGCCAGTAATGTGGAAAAAACCCCAAACCCTACAGTATTTCAGCCAGATGGCTGCAAGATGACTTGGAGAAAGACAGTACTCACTGGCAACCTATCTTTGCAGCAAAGAGAGGAAAAACCCAATCGTCCCTTGTCTCTTCCTTCTGAGCATGAGTTCCAAAGAGTCCCCTCCTACCTGGCAGCCTAGATGTGAAGCTTAGTCAGATTTTTATTGCTCCCTGGTTTGCATCCCTTCCAAGGCTTCCAGCCATTTCATGGCCTAAGCAGGCAGGGCAGCTTTTGCAATCCACTTGGAGGAATGCTGTCATCCATGGGGGTCATGTTTCACCTTCCCCAAAGTGGAGGGATGCCCAGAAGGAGCCAGGCCAGGCAGATCTCTAGTTTCAAGAACTCTCCCTTTAGCATAACTAAGGGAGAGCTTCTAATGCCAAGATGCTACTGGGCTTCCTAGGGCTGAGGCACTCTCCCACTTGGCATCCTGTATTTTGGAAACAATGGCAAGAGCCTGTGCTCCTTACCATGTTTCCAGATAAGTGTTCCAGGAAGAAGTTTCTATCTATGTTCCAGTGCATGATTAAAGACATATTTTGAGCTAACACAGCACACACCGGGTTTTCTCCATCCACCAACTGCAAAAAAATCTCAGCTCCTGAGTGTTTCTTATCTCCTGGTTGTTTATAATGCCTAATATTATTTTTTGTTTCTTTAGCTCTTAAACACAGACATAAAAGGCAGGGTGAGCAGGATTGTCTCTCTATTGACATCATCAGGGGATGCAATAGCTTTCACCATAACTGAATTTTATTCAAAATCTATGCAACTATACAAACATTTGCTTTTTTTAACACAGTAAATATACATCAGTCTGAGTCCCTGCAGGAGAGAAAAAAGTTCTTATTTGTTTTCCTACTTAGGTGGCACAAGTAAACTCTTCAGTAATGTAGGCTATGTGCTCAAACAATGGGAGTTACCTTTTGAATTGAAAGAGTCAAAAATTAATTGTGTTTTTTTGATTGCCTTTCTGTCATTTACAAATTATCCAAAGATGTGGTCAAGTTTGATACACTGCTATGCCTCACTGCAGTTCTGAATGAATGTTTATGGCTAAATAATACATCCTTAGATAAGAGATTTGGAATATTGACCTTATGGTGCAAACTGTTTCTGTAATACAGGACAAATTAATGCTTATCTTTTGTTTTGGTGGGTTTTTTGCTTGTTTTTGTTTTTTTGTTGTTGTTGTTGGTTTTGGGTTTTTTTTTGTTTGGTTGGTTTGTTGGTTGTTTTTTATTAATCAGGAAAAAACTATATCTCAATTTGTTAACCTTTCAGCAACTTAATCATTAAAAAAGAAAGTAATTTACAAAATATTTTGTCAGCTTCCCAGTGGCCAAATCTTAGCCTTTTTGGAACCTTTTATGTAGGCATGAAGTTCCTTCAGATTTCCAAGTCATATATGAAAGGCTGGCAGGAAAGTAGGAATTCCTCTGCATGAAACATTTGAAATTATCTGAAAACTTTTGGCTCCTCAAGGAAATAAAATAAAATTGTTTCCCATTAGGAAAAAAAAAAAAAAAAAAAAAAAAGAGAGGAAGAGAGACAGTGCAGAGGAGATTAGCCAATGGGGATTAGGGCATCTGTAGATCAGATGGTGCCCTGATCTGCCTATAGCAAAGTGGTATGATGAAAGGCTCTTTCTGTTCCAGTCCTGAAATCCTCCCCCCAAACTGAGATTCTGTCCTAGGGAAAGTTTTGACAAACAAATTAATTTCTGTGGAAAATTTTGATGTCAATGGCAAAAATTTCCTTGTAAGAAATCTCAGTGTATAGGAGCTGTACAAGAAGCTTAGCATCTTTTTTAGCTTTCCTTGACCTTGGAGAAGCCTAACTGAAAAACTTGGAAGTAAGGTCCTTATTACTCTTCCGTATTCACCTTTTAATAGATTTCTATCTTCCTGTTTCTCACATATCCCCTTTTTCCAAATACTTTGTTCATTTGGCATTGAAAACATAAAGTAGGACTCCTACAAAAGCCTTGAACTCCAGGACCATCCACCACCATGCCAGTTACAGCCCCAGATCAGAACTCCAGCTCTATTCAGCAAAATACATACCAAATTTCTACTCTTAAATGCTTTGTCTTATCTGAGGCCTTTTTGAGTGTGACCCTGCAAACCTTATACATACAAGTAATCGCTGTTGTCCTTATATAAGTAACATTTAACTGCTTGTGCATGTAAAAGTGGCAAGGTGAGTCCCTTTGAATATCATTATCCCAAATATAATAACTGCTTTGCTCAAACTCTCATTGTCTTTCCAAAACCAACCCATATTACTCAACAGAGAATTCCGGAGGAAAAAAAATGCAACATTTTGAAAGCAGGCAGAGGTCATATGAATGCTGCACAAGATTTTTGATTGAGCAATGTACTTTGGAATAACTTTCTGTGATTCTTTGGCAGAACACTGTTTATTGTTCGAATAAAATTTTTCACAGTTAATATGATGGTCAGTTGCAGGTATTGAAAATATTTGCCCTGGCAAACACCACAAGAGTGAAAACCTTCAAGCTGGTTGAATAATGAGACAGAAATCATTCCAACAAACTGCTTGACAGCTGCTGGAGAAATTTCCAGAATATTATATGACCCAAAATGAAACTGTTTTATTGAGTAAAAATAAACAAACAGAAAAACATTTCTGAAGAAAATTACCAAGATATTTTTATTATGTTATTTGCAAGGAACTGTTTGACAGAGAAAAACTGCTTGATGGTTGTTTTTTTTTTAAGAGGATACTATTGTTTATCCAGACATTTCTCTACATTCATAGACTTCTTTCCATTGGCCACACGATATCATCAGTTTTTAAGCAGATTCTCCAGTGATGTTCATGGAAAATTCTGCTTAGAAAGCTCTGGTTAATTTCTTCTGCTTTGCAAGAAGAGAGAGCATGAATCACAGCAGTGAAGCTGAATTTGGACAATAAAACCCAAAAAATCCACACGAATGTGTGATGATTCAGAAACAAATACTGCTTTCAGGAACTAGTATGCTTGGCCTAATATGGAGGAACACTTGATGTTACTGAAAATACAGCTCAGCTTTTGCTGACACTGTTTACAAATGGTATTCACATATCCTACTCCCACATTCTGTAAGGCAGAAAATGCTTGTCTGACATGGCCACATCTGGACTTTGCCTACTTCCAACAATCTGAAATACATCTTGGCCATAAATTACTAAAGACACAGTAACACTTTTACTAAAATCTCATGTAAAAAATGCACTCAAATTCTGTAATTACTTAAGTACAAAAAATACAGAGGTGTCCACATTGTTTTCATGAATTTCAGGGAATGAAAACGGCAATAAATAATTCTCTTCTTACCATGGAACATGAATAAGTATCTCAGAGAACCTAAATCCAAATCTGATTTAAATTTGGAAGGACTTAGCAACAACAGCAGCCGCAGAAGTCTTGTAAAGTAAAATACGCCCAGCCAAGAGTGAATAATGCATTACCCCAACAACCAATCCTCCCTTTCCAGTGAAAAGAGCAACTGGACTCTTACACAAAGCCTGAACTCACTGTTTACATCCTGAGGGTAGAAAAAAGAGAAGACATTTAGCATACACTAGTTCCATGGGTAAAGTATCTATACTTGGTAATTTTGTGTGTGTGTTGCTTAATCTGTTTCCCACCCATTACCCCAGGGGAAAAAAAAAAGAAAAAAAAAGGACAAAAAAGGACAAAAAAGTATAAAGAGGGAAAAACATTAACTACAGTGTGGTTAAAATTCAGATAATTCAGATCAGCCATCTACACCACAGATCTGTTGTGTTCAGCCTACTTACTCACTGAATGTGGCTAAGATGCTCAGGAGTTTCCAGTATACCCACCCACTTGAGATAAGATTGTAAGTACTGTACTTGGGACTGCTAAATTTGCAACCAGGTTAATTGTGTACAGCATCTGGGAAGCCTCAGCGGATTCCTGCAGAGACGCTGATGTTTATTCGCGGTGCTGGGAAATCAAGTCGTTAAAATAGAAAGCAAAAGCAGGGACAAACACTGGTGGTTCAACCCGAGTGAGTAGCCCCGGTGATAAAAGGCTCAGGAGAGGATGCCAAGGCTCGTACGAAGTTTTATCGTAAGAGGCTTTTTATACCCGTAGCTGCTTATTCCTCGGATCATCCTCTGAGAGAGCGACAGAGCCCCGAGAGGAGCTCCCTCGCGGGTGGTACCTCTGTGCTGCTGGC
>VYZP01072651.1:0-5000 GCA_013400635.1 Hypocryptadius cinnamomeus | reverse complement strand
TCTGAGTATGAAGCGCATGCTGGGAAGACCCAGCAGCTCAGCTGTGCTGTAGTCTTTCTAGGATTTGATCCCTCAGGGGAGCGCATGGTGCTGGTTGAAGTTCCTCTTCCAGGGGAAATGGGAAAGGAGAATCTGTCCTCTTCAGAGAGAAGCCTGGTCTTACCTGAGCTCTGGAAATCTTTTGCCATACCTCAGAACAAGGCAGAAGTACAGGAAATCAATATTATCTCTCATTAAACTGGAAAGTTTTCCACCACACTGGCTCAGTTCTTTTCCTCAGGTAGTATGAAAATCTAAAGTTGGTACGTGGTCTGGATTGTTAAACATTTCTATTTTTCAGATGTAAAGAATAAATAAACTTAGAGAAACACAATGCCCGTCTCTAGTACAGAATAAAGAGAAGTGACTGAGATATGTGCCTTTCATAGGAGCTATGACATTACTGCCTGCTATGCAATCCGAAGCACACATAACTGACCATAATGACTGCTAATGAAGAGACTTTCTAACTGTGAGCAAGATAAAAGTAACGGTTTTATTTTTTTTTGTTGTAGTGAAAAATCAAACCAGTGTTCTTAACAAACTGTTAGGAACTTGTCCTCTTCGACCCTCTTAGCATTGGTAGATATCTTCATCCTCAGGTCTGTTATTTTATTTAGTCATAAATCTCACTTGAACATGAGATATTCAGCCTGGAGTCTTTAAAGGCACTAACTTCCACATCTCCTTTGAGCCACTGGCACTAGAATTAAACCAGCTAAGTTTGCAGTATAACTTCCACTGCTTATTTATTTGAAATAAAAGTTTTTTAAAGAAACTGAAAATTATTAAACTAAGTGACATGGTGACCTTTAGGGCTTTTTTGCCTTCACCCCCCAACAAAGTGTAGTTGTGGAGAAACACTGTAATGTGATGTGTTACAATGAAATTTTATGTAACGATGTAATTAAATAATTTTCCACTATATAGAAGTTGATATTCCTCCCTGTTTTCTTGAGAGGTGAGTTAATGCTTTCTTTTTGAAATGAATTCACAAGTATGAATGACAGAATTACTTTCTCTACGTCAAAGGTATTTAGACATCATGTCTGGCACAAGCAAACCCTATTTTCCCATGGTCAAACTTTGGTTTGAGTCCACAGAAAAAATTAAGCTTTCCTTATTGGACAGAATCAGTACAGAACTAGTAGCTACATTATTCAGACTTGATATTCACTTTAAGATTTCAGCCTAAATGCACACACACAAGAAAAAAAATCCATAAAAGTGTTGATTGAGAATTTTTGGACACAAAATATGTTCTTGCAGTCCACAGGTGATTAAAAAAAACCCCCAGCTGTAACTCAAATAAATCATTTTGTGGCTTGAATTGAGCATTTTTCATCCCTTTATTCAGCATGTAGCATGCAGATTAATGGATATGCTTCAGTAACTTTGACAGTACGTGTTCACTGAACAATTGGACCACCAAACAAGGGCTTCTTTAGTCTATTCTCACATCAATGAGATACTCAAAAGAGTTCCAGATTACTCCTTTCTCCAGTTCTACTCACAAGAGTTTGCCCTGAGTTATAGACATTTATCTGACATGACTGATAAATGTGGACAATTATTCTCCCTCTCTCTAGAGATCCACTTTGGCCCCTGGAACTGTAGATCAATTGAATAATATTATAAGACACAGTGTGCATGGACAGCTAGAAGAATCAACGTAGCAAAAGAGGTTTCAAAGCTCTTCAGTCAGTTGGAAGTAGAGTGTAGAGCTGGCATTACTTTCAGTTAGGGAAGTATCTACGTTTGTCAGTACAAGCTTAGGCTTTGATTTCCATAATTGCATACATAAAACTACATTCATGCAAAGTGTATGAACAACTGCTACTGTAATTGCACACACAGACAGATTATCTAACCACTTCTTTGCTCCTGCAGTTTCTGCATATATTGGGCAGTTATGGCCATTAGGTAGGCAGTTTTGGAAATCTGGCACACATTGCAATTATTCAAGCAGTAAGTCCTACCACTGAAGAACCAGAAGCATAATCTCATCCAGGATAATAAAAGAAAAAGTACCTCTTCCTTTCTGATTCTCATCAGTTGTTAATTGCAACACAAGGAGGACCAAATATTGAAGGTGACTCCACACTACAGAGGTGTGCTAAGAAGGATCTCAAAACTAAAGACAGAAAGGAGAATCTGAAGGGTTTCTTAAGCAGCCACAAGATAGCACGGAGCAACTGTCCAGCCAAGGAAGCACTCACAGCATCTCAAGGGAACAACGGCACACAACCTCTAATAATTTCCATATTGTTGGGATTCTGCAGGTGTTAGAATGGACTTCTGAGGTGCTGAAAGACTTTGACACTCTATTCATCATTCTTCTAATCACTGTAAACAGAAGTTAATTTTAGGAGGTAATGTTGAGATTTAGTGCTTCCTTACCATATATAGCACAACATGAAATAGAAAACTCCTTATTGGTTTAATGCTAGAGGGTGACCACTGTGTTTAAATGTAGCACAAAGGCAGGGGTTATTTGGAACAGTTATCACCTCCTATTATTTCATCCTCAAGCAGTAAGTTTGGGGGTGCACATTTTGTGGTGAATGTGCTTTCATAAATATCTCTGTAAGGGAGAAAAAATCAACCTGTATCCAGTGTATGATACATCTAGTCCTTTTGGTACACTTGAAGTTGTTAATTTTAAATCTAAGGATTTACTGCAAATCTTCTCAAACCTACTCTGCCTTTTCCCAAAAATTCTCAAAAAATTGCTAGATGTATAGACCTATAAGGAGCTCATCATCCCTCATATACCAGCTGAAAGTTGTTCTTTCCACAGGCACCCTGTTTGTGGAAGCTCCTTTAGTCCTCGTGAAGCTCTGTCACTCCTAAGTTTTCATTCATACAGGGAATATAGATTTGGAACTGTTATAGTAAGATGCATATAGGTTCACCCTGAATGTGTATTCTAATGCTTTAGTATCTGGGTATTTGCAGAAATGAATGTAAACGACTCCAAATTATAGCATAAATCACAGAGTGTGAGACTTTATATATGGCTCAATCAGCTCACCAAACTGCAAAGTTACCTTTCCAGGTAAATGACAGGGACTCAGCAGCAGAAAAAGTACTGTTGTATTCTCTTAGAAAGGTGATCAGGCAAAACAGAAGTAGTAATCTCAACCCTAATCTAATAATCTCAACTATTAGCTTTTCAAATTTTCACAAACAGCTTCTGGCTTTTTCATATACACATGTACACATATGCACTAACACTATTTTGTTAGTGTTCTGCTGTTAACACATCTTTCATATCTGCATTTTATTATATAATTACCTGTAGTTCTCACTTCATCACAGATTCCGAATAACACAGGTGGTAGTTTTGCACAGAGGACCAGATATTGCTGCGTCTTGTAACTACTGCACTGTTCCAGAAAGAACCCCATACATTTTCAAAACATACATCCTGGTAAACTAAATGTGTGGAAAATACAACTACATAAAAATGATGTTATGTTAAATATAGTGTAAAATATAAAAATATATAAATAAGAAGAGTGTATGCTGCTTTGACTCACTCCAGCTGCTAAGCACTGAGTATTTCTTGTTATTTACTACAGATTTCTGAAAATCCTGGTCTATAATAATATCTTAAAATAAAACTATGAATATGACAGATACTAAAAAGATGTTTGGAAAATTGTGGAGGATAGGTCCAGAGAAAACTTTTCAAAAAAAGTCTCATAATAAATGTGAAGATTGGCAAACAGGTTCCATTATTATTGTTATTACTATTATTTTATTGAGTTTTTATTACTGGTAGTTCTAGTATAAGTTGGAAGGATAAAGCACGAAAGAGAGAATTTGCAGAAAATCTCTGTAATGGAGAAGGTCTACATTATCTACTCTGTATCTCCTTTGGGCTTTATAAACAGGGGCTGCCTCTCCTGCTTCAGGGGGCAGGGGTGGGCTCATGGGGAGCAAGTGACAGAGCAAATTGTAACAGAGCCCACTACCGCCCACTACCCCATTTGGCAAGGTGTGTTTTTTACTGTGTCACCTGGCAATCAAGCTGCACCTACTTTGACTGCAGTTTCCTGTATGTAATTAAAAAAGGTATCATACTCCATAAAATGTATTTACAGTAATCTCCAGATAGTAGAGGATATACCTCATTTTCATTCAGGAGGAGTTAAATAGAAGATGAATTCAATGAAAGGATGAGGGCTTTTAAATAAACAAATTGCTGTGAGTGAACTGATATTCTCTATTAGTTCAAAGGGACATGGTCTCTTTTCCAGCCATGGTATATTTAATTTAAAGACCTTAGGTTAAAAACCTTCTATACAAATATTTGCAGAATTGAAGCAAATGTCCTCAAAAAAGGAATTTTAATTAAAAAAAATTTTAGATCACCATAGCATTTAGGAGTTTTAGTATCTTGATTCTTCATTTTTCCTACATTTCAAAGCTTCCCGCTGAGCATAGGAAAAGTTTGGAGCTCTATTTTTTCAGAAGTATCTAGAAACTACAATGATAACTAGTCAAAGAATGACAGCTCAGAGCCTGAGAGTCCCAGTACATAGAATCACAGATTCCTAGCGTATCCTGAGTTGGGAGGCACCCATGAGGATCATTGCTTCCAAATCCTGCCTTCACAAAGGGCAACGTAAAAGTTAAAACAAATAAAAAAAATATAAACCATGAAGCTGAGCATCATTTAAACACTTTTTGAACACCAACTGGAGCCTTCGAACCATGACCAAGCTCTTCAAGACCTTGTTCCAGTCTTTGACCACCCTCTCAGTGAAGAACTTTTTCATAATATCCACTTTAAATTTCCCCTTATGTATCTTTAATGCATTCCATCACTGGACCCCATAAAAAGGAGATCAATTCCTCCCTCTCTGCTCCCCCTCATGAGGAGGTTGTAGACAGCAATGACATCACTCTGCACCCTCCTCTTCTCTGAGCTGAATAAACAAAATATCCTCATC
>VYZP01072650.1:99895-118962 GCA_013400635.1 Hypocryptadius cinnamomeus | reverse complement strand
CGTGTGTGTGTCCCCCGCGTGTGTGTGTCCCCCGCGTGTGTGTGTCCCCCGTGTGTGTGTCCCCCGTGTGTGTGTCCCCCGTGTGTCCCCCGTGCCCTTGGGTGTCCCGTCTGTGTGTCCCGCGCCCGTCCCGCATGTGTCCCCTTCGTGTGTCCTGTGTGCGTCCCGTGTCCTGTCACACACCCGTGGCGGCACGGACACTTATGTGCCTGCACGAAGCTATGTTTCTGTACTTGGTGGGGTCGCAGCCGTACGGATTTTGGGATGTCTGCGGCGAGAGCCGCTCGCACGACTCGGCTGATTCTCGCCGTGCTGGTGAGGGGAGGTTTCAGTGTAGGGCGAGGAGAGTGCGCCGAGCAGCTCAAAGGTCATGTCGCAGTTTGCTCGCCTCCTGTGGCGGCAGCGACATCTCCTTCAGCTCGCTCCACCCGTGCAGCCCTGTTCCCTCTGGTTTTCATGTCATCCCGCTTCTCCTGAGCCCCTGGATAATGTCAAACACTGTTTCCTGTCTTAATTGGTGTGGCCTCCTCACACACTTAGAAGTCTGTCTGCTGTGGTTAGAGTGTTTGCAGGCTGACTGGAGAGTTTTGTAAACTTGCTGGGAAGTAGACTGGCCTGTGCATGAGTCCCTGTGCAGAACTGTGCATTAAGTGCAAAGTCTTCCTAAAAAGAAGCGCTTTAATTATGAGCACAATGATACCAGAAAAGTGAAAAAATGCACACATGCTCACACATACACACACACACGACATTCCACGTGTCCCCTGTGTCCCATGACAGTGCCACAGCAGTGAGCAGGATGGCCAGCCAGGGAGATAATTAATTAAGTTTTAAAGGGACCACTGGAGGTCATCTCATCCAAGCTCCCTCCTTAAGCAGCATCCCCTAAAGCACGCCACTCNACACACACACGACATTCCACGTGTCCCCTGTGTCCCATGACAGTGCCACAGCAGTGAGCAGGATGGCCAGCCAGGGAGATAATTAATTAAGGTTTAAAGGGACCACTGAAGGTCATCTCATCCAAGCTCCCTCCCTTAAGCAGCATCCCCTAAAGCACACCACTCAAGATTGTGTCTAGGCAGCTTTTGGATATCTCGAAAGTGAGAGAGACTCCACAACCTCTCTGGGCAGCCTCTTCCAGTGCTTGGTCACCCACACAGAAAAGAAGTTCTTCCTCATGTTCAGGTGGAACTTCCTGTGCATCAGTTTCTGCCCATTGCCTCTTGTCCTTTTGCTTGGCATCACCAAGAAGAGCCTGGCTCCATCCTCTTGACACCCTTCCTTCAGATACTGATAGACATTGGTGAGGTCCCCTCTCCATTTTCTTCAGGCGAAAGAGCCCCAGGTCCCTCAGCCTTTCCTCATACAAAAGATGTTTCAGTCCCCTAATCACCTTTGGACATGGTAGAGTTTTACAAAACCATGGAGGCAATGACTGATGACACAGTTACAGCTCAATTGCAAAACTGGCATCTGGATCCAGCTCAAAATTTTGCTAATTTAGGGACTAAAGGGGCACTGTGTATCAGGACTGAGGATTTTATTTGTGTCTCTGTTAAATAACAGTTCACAAACACTGTCCTGATGAAGCAAGTACACTCTGTATGTCCTGTGCTGACATTGAGTCAAGAAGAGATTGTTTCAAGACCTAGGTGGGACATACATCCTGAAGTCCATAGGAAGATCAGCAAAGTAACCTGCAGACTTAGAACAAATTCACAGCAGGAAAACCCCGTCCTCTTACAGCCTGGCTCCAAACAGAACTGTTGAAAAGTTCACCTCGCTGATAAGACTTGAAACCATCCTCACAAAAAGATAGAACCAATTTGTCACTGATTTTGCAAACTCCTTTACTGTTCTTCCAAAGGAGCTTGCTGTGGGTGCAAGAACATACTTGCAATTCAATTTCAGCAGCCCAGAGATGGGTAGGTTGGATGGTTCATAGGACTTGGGGCCACTGAGAGACTGTTTGCAGACTCACAACAAATCTGCAGTAGGAGATCTTTGGCCTAAATAGTTCAATTATGCTATTTCAGTCAGCATATCTGACCAACCAACCCTCTTCAGGTAGAACTCTGTCTATGATAGTTTGTATTTAAAATCTAGTAGAAGGTCCTAGAGACAACTTTTTTTAAAAATTCAGCTTTAGTGCTGGGGTACAGCTCCCCTGCAGCTGCGGCTGTGTGGCAGCCTCAGGGAGTGAATATTGCTGTGTGCTGGGCCTCTCAGGGAAGCAGCCTTGGCAATATAACCTGCTGCAGTGCTGTCTGGACTTTGGCTTGGACCTAGTGCCTTGCTTGCTGTTTTTGTAGTACTCTGTAAAACACTGCTTGTGGGCAGAAAAGGCAATTATTGCCTAAGTTATGGATTCTGGCTCTCTTTGCTTGCAAGTTTTGGCTTTGATAATATTCTGGGCTTAAGGCTTGCTCGCTGCCTTGTGTTTGTAGGCAGAGAGCTATGGCACATACAATAGTAATTGCACAAGCTGATTATTTCACCTCTGACACACATTTTTGCAGACAGTCCCAATTTTGGGACCACTTGCCCAGCTCAAGTTAAACAAAACTGGCAGAGAAAGATCCAACAAGATAATTCGTTCATTTGTGCAGCGCCCCTGATCAGGCTGAAGAGTTGCCTGCTCAGAACTACAGACTTTTGCGTGTCTGCTGTTGGGTCAGCTGAGGAAGACTCTGATGATGCACTGATAAAGAAAGAAGCACAGTCCTGACCTTGCTCTGGGCTCTTTTCCATGGGGTTGCAATACTCTGAGAAGAAACCCTGGGGGTGAAGCCACGTGGGAATACTGCTGATGGCCCAATTGGCATTGGATGCCACCCCAGGCTACTCTGTCCTGGGAAACCTGCCCTTGACTGGAATAGGGACAAAAAAGTCTCAGAAAAGGATGGAATCTCATGAATTAAAATAAAACACTGAAGACCTTTACTTTTGCCCCATAAGTACCTAGTGTTTTCAGGAATGCTCCTTTTTGCATGAACAAGGCTCTATACTGGGAATAGCAGGGTGTGTCTATAATGTTGCTTAAAAAAACACTAGTGGTGAATCCTGTGGCATAAAGCCAAGTGATGTGGCACACACGGTTCAGAGCTTGCCTTGTAATGTCCAGGTGCCTTGGAGAGAACTACCTAGAGTAGAATCAAAACCAAAGCCAGGGGGAGAGCTAATTGCTAAGCAACATGAATGGTGGGGGAGTTGAGACTGCTCAGCTTGGTCGCTGGTCCTTGTTGATGTATCAGAATAAAATATACCAATGTGTCTGAATAAAAATGTACGTTGACAAAAATATGAGCCTCATTAGACTAGGACAGCAATGATGTCCCAGGCTCCAAGCCTTGTGTCACAGAAGGGAGCAATGTGGCAGCATCTCACTGCATTGAGACTCTGTTCCTGTTGCTCATGTTATCAAACTGCAGCTTTCAGTACAAGTCCCTGGCCAGACTCACTCTTTAGCAAGGTACCTTAACTGATGGACAGCACTGCAATCCTTTAGTTTACCCATGCAGATGATAACTGATTATATTAGGGAGGCAGATGGCTTGGGTACCAAATGCTGAATGAAGACAAGTAGTCCCTTCCCTTCCAGGTTTTAGTGGGTCTCACAGTTTGGAACACTCTCTGCTGCTATCGTCAGCATCTGCTAAGTCTGGCATCTACAAATAAATTACATATCTCATCCCATGAGAGTAACTGGAGGTGTGAAGATTTTTCTCTTGCCTTCACACTGAGCAGTTATCAGTGTTAGAATGTGGCCTAGCTGGGAATCCAGGGCAGAGCATTTAACTAATTAGAACAAAATCAGGCAGAAAAAAATAAACTGATAAAAAAAACCAACCAGGGGACTTGACATTTCAGGAGTCTCTGCCTTCCAAATGCATTGGGATCTGGGAAATCTTCTTTCTAAATATTTTTAAATATCAGAACAATCTGGAAACATTTTAACTTGGAAGAAATGTTATGCTTTGCCCTCTCCATTCCCTCTTGTTGCTTTCCAGCTTGTGTGCTTTTTTTCTTTTTTTTTCTGCTGTTTGTTTTCTCCCTTGGGACAAGGGATCCAACTTTTCCCTGCTACTCGTGCTGTTCTCAGTGCCTGCATTTTGTTTCTGGAAGTAACTTCTCTTTTCTGATAAGAACTGCTCTTTCCACCAGTAGGGTTTTTTTTCACTCACTAATTTTCCTGCTTTTCCCATTCTTCCACTCTCATTGTTATTATCCCTCAGCTTGTTCTCCTGCCATCTGTGCAATTGTCTCATGCCTCTGTCATAAAGTTTATGAAATCCAGACTGAAAAGTATTCTGCTGCTAAAAAAGCTAGGGATTAAATTCATTCTTCTCAGTTCAGTGGTGACAATGTGTACATGCAGATATCTACTTCCCTCAGTAAACTCAGAAGCTTGGAGATATTGCTCCAATCTCCATTTCTTCTCAAAATCCAGAAGAAATGGTGGGTACAATATATTACTAGTTTCTTTAGAAACAAACCACAATCTTGTAACATACATCACTAATACATGAAATGGCTGTATTGAATGGGAGTGAATGGCCATTAATTGAGTGGATTTACTTTTCTCCAGGAAAAAAAGGCCCTTTAAGAGCTACTTTTCACCCTTGTGTCTGAAACTACTTACGCTTTTAACTTAAACCATTTTGTATTATTTGAAGAGAGATTCTCTTTTGGCTTGCAACCATGAATGCTACTTGTTCATTTTTTAGCAGGGGATAAGCTCAAAATACCCTTATGTTTGCTGATATTTCAAGGTAAAGGAATTGTCTGGAAGTTTTCCCATTTTCCAAGATTTAGTAATGTCCAAACTAAATATGGGATGGACTGTGGGATAATACCCTGTGAACACTTTAATACACACAATAATATCCTCATGTTTATACAAATACAGATTTTTTTCCAGATCTAAATGTTGCAGTCTTTCTTACAGAGGTACCAAGGATTATACTAAGAAAACAAAATCATAACATTCACCACACTGACTCTGTGGGCCAAACCAAGAGATGACACACTGAGCCATATTCATGCTACTGGCGTCAGTTGAATTGTACTTCAACTGTATTTAGCCTATGGTGTTGCTGTTCCTGGAGACAGTGATTTCTTCTTTCTAAATCAGGTGGCAGAATTGGTCATTAAAGCTAAATTAAGCCACCCCTTTCACTCCAGAAGGAATGAGAGGCAGTGCATGTGGACACACCATCCCAGGAGCAGCCTGAAACAGCAACTGTGACCCTGCTGCTTCCTTGCTGCTCTCCTGCTTTCCAGGAGAGTGCTTTCTATAGCTCTGGAAAGAATGCAGAAATCACTTTTGCATCATCCAGGTATCTCAGCGTGCTCTTGTGCTTGAAACTCCCTTGTCCAGTCCCCTACCTTTGTTTGACTGGAACCACTACAACACAGCTTTACACCACCCAAACAGGCCTAAATCTTTTCTGGTGCCATCAGAAGGTATGGCTGCCTGTGCTCTACAGTCACACTGCTGTGTCTGGAGTTCATCTCCTTCCTCTGCCATCCACTTATCTTGTTGTTCACCAAATTGAGCAGTCAGGAAAGACCTGTCCCACATAGTTTCGACGTCCTTCATTTTTGCCTACCAGGTGGGGGCAGCAGCCTTCAAACATGCAGGTGATGATCACCTTTCCAAGACCATGAGTGGGGAGGGTGGGAGCAGCTGGGATTCCACGCCGCTGCACACAGGGAGCTCAGGGGCAGCATCAGATGGGTCTCCACTCCTAAAGAGCTCCAAGAACGGAAGCAGAGCTCTGCACCTCTATTGTCTGTGACACCTGATAGCTAATTCACTCTCTGGCACTTTTTTGGGGCCTTTTGAATGGTCTGGCCCTAAGCAGGATAGATACCAGCCAGTCATTGTCATTTGCCTGTAGGAGCAGCAGTGAGTGGTGGGCTGTTCTTCAGCAGCATCAATGCCAAGGATCCTTCAAAAAATAGGAGAGAAAAAGGAGACAGGAGTGAATGATGACATCCTCAAACAAAACCTTTTGTTTGCCATTCCCAACTTTTTTGAGGTCATTATTAAGATTTTATTTATTCTTCCAACACAAGCATTTTTCAGTCATGACTTCTAGAAAATACTCAGAAGGTGCCTTTTTTTTTTTCTTTTGGAGTTTCTAGTGTGCTTAAAGCTTCTCTAATAAAACTGTCTGTCCATCAAGTTGGGCTGCTGAGGCCACAGACAGAAATGTAATTATTCTAAAGCAATTTAGCACCCAACAGCTCCTTCAAAAATTAATGATAGCTTTTAAGAACTCAGCACTTTTGAAAAGACTTTCAATTTAAGCCTGATTTTCTTTTTTTTCCAGAAGAATAATGAACAATAAATTTCAGCTATGTAGTTGTCAAATGCTCATACTGAAATAGCCTCAGGATTCTGATCACTCGTGCTGCCAGCACTTGGATGTCACCGCAGTAGAATTCAACAGCCTAAGTAGCAACTGCTGAACTACTTCATTTTTCAGGTTTGTATTTTCAAATAGGCAGTGATTTTATGTTATCCTGGGTTAATAAACTACATTGTCCTTCAGAAGGACTATGGATATCCAAAACTGTGAGCAGAGTGAGTGGCTCAGAGGAGGCTCTTTGAGGCAAGCTGCTCCCTTTGCCTTTATTTTCCAACTTTGCTGCCAGTTGTCCTGAAAGTGCTTTAAATTGCACATTAAAGAAACAGCACACCAATGATTACTATTAGATTTTGAAATACTGTGTTTAGGTGGGCAGATGTAGCTTTAGACATCCACATTTGGACCTCCTGTCAAAAATCAAGGCAGTGTGAAAAACAATTGTGGATTTGATGGGACTGCAACATCAAACTCTTTGTTGGTTGGTTCCTCTCTGCTGGACCAAGGTTTGTCAGTGTATATGAACAAGAATCAAGGAAATAAGTTGAAGCAAACTAGTTAAAACGCTCAAAAGTTTTTAAACATAGAAGCATTCAGAGGACAAAACCTTCTTTTCAGCACCTCTGGCTCATTCCTAGAAGCCATTTCTAACTTTTCTGCTCAAATTAGTTGAGAAAGTCACTAAAGCATAGCAACATCACAGGAAAAAAAAGCACCAAAGAGCCTCGAGAAAACTCTGAATAATGCAGAAAGCAAGAACAAATGTTTTATATATGTGGTATTGTTAAAACTCTCAAGCGGCATAAATACAATAAACAATAGCAAAGAATAGGATATTTCTGTTTGTTTCCCCACACTTGAGATGACCTAACCTACCTCAAGCATGGTTCCACTTTGGGACTTATGAGTTATTTGATCAGTCCAAACTTGTGAAAATAAACACTATTATTCTACTGTTTTACATTCTTTTGTTCTCTGTAAATAGACTGAGGACTAGCAAAGTAAATTATAATGAAATACAAATCAAAATAAAAACTGCCGATAAAGCAAAAGCAACACAAGGAGAAAAAAATGCAATAAACACAGAAATAATGAAGTTAAATACTCATCACTGAGAACAGCTCTGTGTGCACCAGATGGTTTTGTCACTGTTTCATGGTTGAGTTCTGATCTCATTCACAGACATCTCCTGCAGAGACTTCCTGCATGCTAACTCTGGCATGGCCAAGAGAAAGACCTAACATCTTGGGGTCAGTATTTTCAAAAACCCTGTGGAGTTAGATGTTCAGGTTTCATGGGCTTTCAGTGCAGGTTGAACACCTAACTTTGTGTCTCTGAAAAAAATCCCCTTGTAAAGTAATAGGTCATTTCTTTGGCCCTACCTATTTTGTCTTCCAGACAGTATTTTCCAGTGATTTTTCTAGTTGTAAGTAAATGCTATGGGGGCTATATAGTATCTGCAGACCCAGCTAGAAGAAATGAACTTGACTGTAAATTCTTTATTAAGAAGAGGTTTGCTTTCTGGGCCGTAGGCCCAAAACTCCATCCATGTCTCTGTGTGGCAGTGACATCTTGAAGGCATGTCTTGCAGATCATTTAATGTCCAGATTTGTGCACATCGTGTGCTAATAATTACTATTGTTCATAACATCAATGATAGGGCTTTCATCACTCCCTGGGAGAAGTGATTTTGCAGCCTGATATATGTCACTGTTGGAAGGCTTCTCTTGATATTTTTATAGAGGTTTTAGCACTGGAAGACTGTAGATAGAGAGGAGAGAGCTCACTGCATTGGCTGGAGCTCAGTATGCATGTGCATATGCCTGTGCATAGAGATGAGGTAACTGGTCAGACATGGTATCATTTTACATTCCCCTCCCACACCAGAAAAGCACCTCCCTTCGTTATCCTATTTATAGAAAATAGAAGAATTTACTTGGCTCTTTTTCTGGACAAGAAATGTTAATGTTTTATACAGATCTCTTCTGTCAAAAGCCCAGGAGGGAATCGGTACAGCCCTGGCTGGGAGAGCATGCGCCCCTAAAAGGAAGGTAGTAAGGGTGGTGAATGACCTGATGTCCACAAACGTCCAAATTCTGTCACAATGCCAAAAAAAGGATTAACCCAAATGATATAGTTCAAGTAAGTTCCCTCATAGAAGAACTTAAATAAACTTCACATGGGAAATCATAATGTATGCAAGAAATTATACCTCCTCCTGGCACTCCCACACCCACTGAACTGCATCCATCTCTGCTTAGAGAGAAAAATGTAAAAATAGCACAGAAAAGCATATTTTCAGATGATGAAGTGAAATTTTAAGTTAGCTAAATAGCCCAGTTTAAAAGATTATGCAGCTTTTACCAATGTATGAAGGAGTTATAATTACTGATGATCCAAAAAAAGAGACATATGAGTTTACAGGCTTGCCAGAAGCTCATTGTCACAAAACAAATGTCATTTAGCATTCTGCATCTAAGTTTGGTTTAGCTGAAGAAAGTAAATCCATCTCTTACCAATACAACTTTCCAGAAGGTTTTTTGAAATCTTCTTTTCCCTTGTGCCTACTTAACAAATGATCTCTGGAAATGCTGGCTATTTACTTACAGAAATCATGTTCTCAGGATCCAGTTCATCTTTTCATAATTCAAAGGCTGGAGGGGCATGGTATTATGTTTTATGTGCAAGCCTTACAATTAAGATGTTAAAATGATCCTCTAGTCAGGCTGAAGAATATTTATCCTACAGTCATGCACTGTTGCCCAAGGGTTCTTATATAAATTCCCCCTCATTCCTCATTCCCCTGTTTAATTTGAGCCTGTATTAGTTCCTCTTACCTTTACCCAGCTGCCTGAAGCTGAGGAATTGAGGAATTAGACACACATCCTGAGCTCATTTGGCAGTCAAGGGAGAGTGAAGCATCTCCAGTGCAGCCACCTTAGATCTGAACTGGCCTCTCAATTAATTACCTTCTCTGTCTGCCTTGCCCACATGGTATTCAATGGAGACAAACCTAGCACCCTCAAAACTTATCAAAATTATATCCCTACATCAGGTGAGCAGGAAGGAGACACAGGCTTTGGGGCAGGACAGAGAGGGTTGCTGGCCTTGGCAGTGGTTCCCTTCCACTGCAGTCCTCTTGGCATGGTGGCAGAGAGAGCCTTGGAGAGCCTTTCCTGCAGGATAAGAACATGGAAGGGTCACTCCACCCCAGCCTCAGGAACCAGCTGCACTGGAAGAATGGCTTTTGTCTAAATTTGGCACCCGGTTCTTCACTGCTTTGCCCCATATGATGAGAGCAAAGGGGTTTGTTTGTGTGTTGATCTTCTTTTCAACTAATTTCTTCCTATGTCCGAAGTGATATTATGTCAAATATTTTGACATAATATCACTTTGACATTTGCTTCTCAACACAGCACCATGCCCAGTTGTGGCCTAAAACTTTCATATTTGGGAAATAATTTTCTCTAGTTTTACTTGGGGAATTTTTAGTTTAGATTACAGCTTTCTTATGATTTTTTTAATGCACATTTTTAGGAGTTTTCTTTTTATATTTGTTATAATTCCCCAAGGATGTGTGTACAGTGTCAACAGTACTGAAAGATATGAACTTTTACTGTAAGGAACTGAAATATCATGGTAATATAGTTTTCATGGTAATTTGGCCCATGGAAGTCTCTCCCAGGAATAAAAATGTCTGGGAAAAACGGAATTCACATAAACTCTCATTATTTTCTAAGTTAATGCTTGAGTCTGTGGGGAAATAGATGAATTGTCAGACTCCAAAGACAAATTACACTGGCCAAGACTGAAAGATCAGTACATACTCAAATTCCAGATCCAGTAATAACAAAAATAAAATTCAGCACTAGTTCCATTGATAACAAAACCTCAGTACAGTGCAAAAATACCACCGTGATCAGCACAGCATAAAAGAATAAGGGTGCGGTTCCCTCACGGTTGAAGCCAAACTAAGCTGATCTGTTTCCTTTCGTGGTCACACCACCCCTCCTTGTCATCACATCACTATTTATTTTATTTTCTTGGTTTTCTAACAATCAGTATCTTGACCTACCCTGCCCTGCCAGGGAGTCAGAAGAAGAGAACATATGTACAAAGGGTAAGGTGGGTTGCACTCCACGTAATCACCTGTATGCATGAAAGGAACATAAGTCAAATGTGGAATGGCAGCAAAGCCTTCTGCACAAGACAGAATGGCATTATTTATGCTCAGACTAATTTGAAAGTCCATTGGTTTGTGTTACAGTAATCCATATGATTAATTTGCCACCTTGGATAGAAATTAGGAAACCTGTTTGCCAAAGACTTGCCAAACCAGTCCTTCTCACTGTCTAGTATGACATTTATCTGTTTGTCTTCCTGTGAATGTAGCACTGCTTTAAGCATATAGGAATAGGTAAAGAAAAAGAAAAGCTATGAATGCCATATACAAATGGTTAATGGAAGAGCAGGTCTGTCTGTGTGAGAAAGGGGAATAATCTATCCTGGAAGAGAAAGTAGAATAAGGCGGATATATCTTTTGCAATTACATGCATGCTGGGTGTATAAATATATTAACGAAAACTCATCTCCTTAAATGAAATAAATACACAGCTCTCACGCTGAATGCATTCCATAATCATTTAAAGAGAAAAAAACCCACAAATAAATTAAATGGTTTTTTTGAAAGTTAGAAAAAAAATAAAAGAATTGCAGTGGAGACAGGAATGTGGAAATAATTAGCACTCAGTAACTGTGTTTTAAATGGCCCACAAAGTGAAGAATAGTGCCACTGTAAACTGGGCAGTCCAGCTAGAACTGGAAGGCTCAAGTATGGTTGCATATTTTAAAGTTCTCTGTGATTCCATAAGGACCTGGAGGCAGTGGCATGTATAACTTGAAGCCACATTACTGGTGTGTGAGACGGCTCCAGAGAGTACTGCCAGCAGCCCGTATCCTCACCGGGACAGTTTTCCCTCCTGTGTCCAGTTCCCCCTTTGTGTATTCACAGGCACCACAAAAGCAACGTGCATGCAGCAAACTTCACCTCTTGGCAGATGTCGAGTTTCTTTCCCAGGAGAATGACCCCCACTGCCTGCCTAACACAATACAAAGAAGGGTTTTTTTCCCAGCCGTGCCCTGCAAGTCAATACTCGCTGTTATGTAACTAAACACAGCATATCAGCTCACATAGCCTTTTTAACGGGGAAAAATAGTACATTTTAAGATTTGTGGCCAGATTCATCACACGCCTGACAGCTCTGTGCTGCTCCAATGACACAGAACAGCTTTCAGCCTGCAATAACAGATTGATTAAACCAGCTCGTCATGGTATCAGTGGAGCAGTGCAAACCAGTTGAAGCATAACAGTAAACCTACCATCTCAGCTTTTATTTTGAGGGATTTATATCTCAGCCTGATATAATTTCCAAAGATAAAAATATAATGGATTAATTAATTAATGTCCAGGCTTAAAAGCTTGATATTTACTTATTTGCTGATAAGTAAACTAATTTAAATGTTTGAAATCTTTGTGTTTACTTTTTGGTGAATAGATTTGAGGAGAAAGCACTATAGGATGATTTTAAAAAAATCTGTCCCCTTGTGTTCATAAGCATGTTTGTGTGATGTTAGTGACAGCTGGATGTGGAGACCAGGGCTGAGTGCAACCTGGGTGAGTTAAGAGAAGGAAGTTATCTGAAAGTCTCACATAAAGCAGAAAGAGTCCTTCTTAAGTCAGGTCCACTGAAATTTGCTTCACAGAATGTGCAAAATTACACCAAAAGCCAAGTACAATGTTGCTTATGGACAGCAAACACACAGGAAATAACCTCTGATGCTGCCATAGAATTAAAGCAAAACAGGATGCAGAAAGGTTTAGTGGGAAAGATGACTCTGCAAAAAGGAAACTAAGCCTTATTTATAAAGCAAGACTCATGACCTCTCAGGGAGGGAAAACTCAGCCTGTCATTCTCTACCACGGCTAAATCAAGCCACATGAGCAATCAGTCTATTATTTCCAAAGTTTTCAGGCTAATTTGCTATTGCAAAATAAAATTTCTTCAAACACTACAGAAAGTGCATTCCTCCTTCAGGATTGTACCCCGCACATGCCAAATCTGAAGCTACAAACCCAAGCTGTTTTGGACTTATCTGAGCATTAAAAAAAGAGGAACCTCCGAACAATTTTCTAAGAAAACCGTTCATCAATTTCCAGAAAAAAAATAATCATTTGGGCTGACGTCAGTGTGGCTAAGGTCAACATTTTCAAGCCAAAATGTAAGTTTCTGAGTATTATAGAAGTAATGGTGAGCAGCAGTTTAAACTGAAAGTCATTCTGAGAGACAAAAACATGAATTCCAAAGTTCATGCTTTTTGCCTCCACCATGGCAAAAAGTCTACTAATTTTCCTAAAGGGAAGAAGTGTCCTTTAAACTGGTCATGCTGTATCTCTGCAGCAGAGCTTTCCTGAGAAGTCTGTCAAAATCAGGCAAGGGCAGAGGGCAGGTGTTTTTTGATGGGATTTGTATTTCAGCACAAAGTTTTATAAATGTAGATACACTATGAAATGCTCATTCTGAAAATGTTTTTGTTTCACTAGATCCTGAGAGTGACTTTCCCTCACAGCTCCTTGCCTGTTCTGTTAATCTGGTTGGAGAGGAATATCAGTCTGAATTATATGAGGAAAGAAGCTTTTGGAAAACTGTTTAATTTTTTTTTTTAATTGAAGTTATTCTTAAAGTTAAAAAGAGAAATACCTGTGTGAAAAAAAAAGAACACTAACACATAGATGAAGTGACCTAAGTGGCCTTTATATAGGCACCTTTCATCCTATGAGATTTATGGACAGCTTTTTTTTCCTGTTCCCTGTGGAACACTGTGTGAGATATCTCTGTGCCACCTGGATTTCTAACCCCACCCATCATCTGAGAAATCCTATTGTATTGTTGAATGTTTTGATGGTATCTAAACGCAAAGGATTTCTCAAAATTATGCATATTAAGTAGCACTGAAATTTCCTGTTTACAATGCTATAAAACCAAATTCTGAGGTCTCTGTGCAAACCAAATATTGACTTTTAAGGGTCATGGAGCAACTATTGACCCAAATTGGCATGCAAGGAATTACACATCTGAATCTAGATATGGGATCTGTGTCACAGCTTAGCTGCACTAAAGTGCTTTAAAGAAATTACAGTCATAACTGCATGAAAACAGAGATTCACAGCCTGTCAGGAGACTTGTGCTCTAGACACACTACTGATATTGTCTGGATCTCCCTTTGCAAGGAGAGCTGGCTCACATGGAGACACCAAGCGTAGAAACTTAGAGCATCTTGAGACTATCAGGAGCCAAATCCCATTGTGTCAGGCCCAGAAGGCTTCTGCAGTATGTTATGGCAGGTAAATTTGCACACAATACACATTTTATTTTAAAGTTTGAGACAAGTCCTGCCCCACTGAGATCAGTGTTGATTGATTCAACATCATTGAATACGAGTGCCACAATGTGCACCACCTTGTGCACTGGTGTCACCTGTATTATAGCTGCTCTCCCTATTACCTGAAGCCACGTGGGGGGCAGTCTCTTCTCCCAGTGAACAACAGAGCAAGAGGAAATGGCCTCAAGTTGCACCACGGGAGGTTTAGATTAGATATCATAAAAATTGCTTTACTGAAGAGGTGATCAAGCACTGGAACAGGCTGCTCAAGGAAGTGATGGAATCACCATTCCTGGAAGTGTTCAAAAAACATGTAAATGTGGCACTTAAGGACATGGTTTAGTGGTGGTTTTAGCTTGGCAGTGCTGGGTTAATGCTTGCACTTAATGATCTTCTCCAACTTTAATGTTTCTGTGATTCCATGAATACTTTGTATATAAACCCCCAGATATTTGTGTGTGTAAATATATTTGCATATCTATATATATATACATGTATTTATGTACATGTATATATACATATATATAGATATATAGATATGCAAATATATTTACACACACAAATATCTGGGGGTTTATATACAAAGTATTCATGGAATACCAGCTCACTGCACTGGGTTTTTTTCTGAGATTGCACAGAGCCATGATCACTGGAAGTGCCATGACAATACCACTTCTTTCTGATTGTTACTGGACAATTGAAATGATGATGATAATGGATAAGTGCAAAGAGAGGAATATATGTATTTCCTACTTTAAAACAGTGAGCCTCATGAAGTACAGAAGTAAAGGAGAAAACTTATTTTGAGCTTGTGAATGGCAATTAGGAAACCATTCAAAAATTATTGCTAGATGCTTGCAAAGATGTCATTGAATAAAGCAGGTGATTGATTTAGGTCTTTATTTCAAGAAAGAAGGTCCTGACAAAAAAATTCAACTGGAATTCAAATGGAAATTTTTCTTTTAATTCTTTAATAAAGTTTTAAAATTATAAAGTTAATTAAGTTTAATAAAAACATAAATGTCAAAGAGTATGAAGGAAACATTGATTTGAATGAATATAAATCCAAAAGGAATTACAAGAATGTGACAAAATATACAAAACAAAAAAAAATTAATGGACAGATGTTCAAAGACAATATTGTTTTATGTAAATTGAGACTAAAAGAAAGCCATTAATGGTAGAAGTCTGTTACTTGATAGAAGTTGTGGAATTGTCAGTAAACAAAACAGGTAACAGCTAGGTCCAACAGTCATTTTTGTTGTATATTGAAAAAATACATATGAGATGAATTGTATCATAGAGATAACTAATAGTAATTAAGTCATTCTTAAAATATCAGTATCCCAAAACTGCTCTAGAAGCTACACGTTTTAAAATTCTTATATGTTTATTTGACATGTATACAAGATCTTTAAAAGAACTTTCTGGAAGGTAATGTCAATATTCTCTGTCATCAGTTCCCAGGAGACTGGCTGGGAGTCAGGGACCGTTCTCATCCAGCACTGGACACCTCTTTGAGAGTTTTCACCTCTGGGCTGGTCATCCTACATTCCTTTTACAGTCAACTGAGACAGACAGGCATTTATAGAGCGAAATTCATCTGACTAAAAACTGACATCTATGTTTGGTTAAAATAATCACATCCTAATGTGGTATCCACTTTTTTTTTTATTTTTTAGAAAACCAACAGGATGCCCAAGCTTTCTTCAATGTGCCTGCAAGGCATCGGTCCTAGCTGTCCTTGCAATGCAGCGGAAGAGATCATGTCCTTGGAAGTCTAAGCAAGGTCATCTTGTAGGACTGAGCTTTTGACATGAGTATCACTCCAGTGGGAAAGCTGAGCTGAGAACGGAATGTTCTATCATTAGAGTTCAGGCAAATGTTGATGCATTGAAAATGCATCAGGGAGGACTTGTGAACCTTCCTAGATGCCCTACAAATCAGTGGAAGACTCAGAGATCATGGTAAGCATTATTTATTTTCGTAGTGTAAAAATATGCCCAAGGCTTTAATAAATATGCAAAAAAATGCATACAAATGTAGGGGGGAAGTACTGAAAACAAGATAATAATAAGTAGGACTTTGTATCAATGTCATTCCTATTATGTAAGCTGCTTCTGCAAGTGTCTGTCTATCCTGACTTTAGCTGACTCTAAAGGACCAAGGGTGCTTCGACTACTACTTCAGACACATCTATTTATACTGTAAAGGATGGTTTGGGCTGAAAGTGGTATTTAAACAGCAGGGTAAAATCTTGCTCCTATAAAATCAAAAATATGATTAAAGAATTGGGGAAAAGTCTTACAATGAGAAACTCAGGAAGTTCAATCTATTTTGATTACTAAAAAAGGCCAAAAGATAACTTAGTCACAGCCTGACATTACCTACAGGGCTAATCTCAATAATGACTTCTCGACCTGTCAGGCAAAGATAGAACAAAAGTCAGTGGCTAGAACCTGAAGATAACTCAGACTAGAAACCAAACATAATTATTGGCAGTGAAAACAAATAATAATTGTAAGGGTGCCTGCTGATCCTTTAACTAAAGAACACTCAAAATCAAATTTATAAAAAAAATACGCTGCATATCAGACAATCAATAATTGAGGAAGGAATATAGCTTTTTCTGTGCCAGATTCAGGCCAGTGTTTCACACTGCCCAGTAATCCAAGAATCTATAAATCCACTATCCAGGAGTTTTCCTATTTTGATCTGTTTAAATAAAATGTTATCTACACGCTTATCATGGTGACATTGAATCACTGTTATATGCATAAGGTTCAAAGCAGGCTAATTATCATTTTTTTCCAGCTCCAGCCTCTCATATGATTTGCCACTGCCTCTCACAGCACTCTTGTTTTCAAAACTAATTCCCATTATCTAAAAGACTTTCCAAAGCAAACACAGCAGTGTAGCACTTTCTAATATTTATTTTGTATTCTCAAAGAAGAGGCGATAGTGGTAGGAGTTTTTTTGGGGTGAGAAGTTCTTCTTCTACAAAGGTACTTGTGTCCCCTGTAGTTTTACTTAGTCCAAGGACTAGGTTCATGGGCCAAGGACTTTGCTTTGTAATTTCTGAATATGCAGTAGGTGGTTTATTTCATGGGAATTAGGTAAAGGCCTTATTCTAGTAGCAGCAAACTAACTTCAGCATCTAACTGCAGCAGGAGATGGCAGATGAAAAGGGGTTTCATATACTAAGACAAAGATGCATAGTTTTTAAGGTCACTGTGATTCTCCCTCTAGCCTTCTTTCCTACAAAATTTGGAAAAAAAATAAACTCCAACCAAAACCTTCTCCCATGGAAGCCTGCTTCTTACTTTGATGTGTTTGACTGCATGGGGAGCACCCATCACCCATTCCCTGAACTTGTGTGCTAGGGAAAGTAAACTTGGCAGTGCTGGGAACAGCTTGGTGGACATGTGCAGCACACCGTGTGCGTTCCCAGCATTATCACCCACCCAGATTAGCAGCTGAGCACTGCTGGGTGCAGACACCAATGCCTGCAGGTAAATATGGGCTTTGTATGATATGGTTGAGTTGCTGACTCCATTGCAGGCTCCTTGACTGACCTTGGGACTGGAGCACTGTCTGCCTCTGTGTTTGAAAAGTTAAGATAATATTACTTGTCTGCCTCACAAGGATTTTGTGAGGTCAGAGACACTGTTTATTCAAGCTAGATGTAAAGTGTTACAGCAATGAGAGCTCTGTAAATACCTATGCTCACAAAACCTTAATTAAAGCACCATGTAGAGGAAAGCACATTAATGCCCATCAGCCCCTGCAATGTCCCAGGACAGCTCACACACAGTTTCCCCCCTCTCTGAGGTAAAGAAACCCCATTGGCAACGGAGCCTCAGAGGGAAAACCTGCAGTGAGTGAGCAGAGAGCATTTCATAGCACAGGTTTTGCTGTGATTTACAGTCTTGTGCTTGGTAAGGAGCAATAGCTGAGGGGTGGCTTATCCTGTTAGTCCCAGTCTTGGTTGACCAATGGAGCTGGGGAATGATGGGGAGCAGCAAAGGCCCCGAGGTGCACTCAGAGGCCTGGCTGCCTGTGACAGACACCCTCAGGAGCACATGCACATGCCACATGCTGCATGCACACAGAAGGAGGCTGCTTAACCAGGGCTTTACAAATATTTTCAAAGTGCTTTACAAAGAATTCATTAATAGATGACATATTTTTGCTAAAGGCACAACCAGCTCAACTAGATTTTATTACAGGTGTAAATAATATCAAGGGAATTTAAGTGTGAGTCTTGTTTCTCTGCTCTTAATCCCTACTCCTGCTGACATGTTAAAGGTCTGCTTAATCATCCAGCTCTTTCCTCCCAAATTCACAAATGCTTCATCCACACTTACTTATTTTACAGGGATTATACAAATGCCAGGAGGTACCTAGCAGTGCCCTACAGGTTTCATGGCCCCAATGAAAAAACAAACAATGCTACAGCCCAGATGTGACCCAGTGGTGCAGTTTAACCCATTGAGAAGACAAAACAGCAGCTTAGAAAGACAACCTGGATATTTTAACCCCACAGTGGAAGAGCTGAGCACTTAGGGCTGGCAAAAGGCCAGAAATGAGGGGAGGATTGCGGCACGATGAGCCCAAACACATCTGCCGAGCCCAAACACATTTGCACGGGGGTCAGCCTACCCTGTCCCTGTGGAGCCGAACTTGGGGAGCCCCTAGGAGCAACACTCATGGTGGGAACTCAGGGGATAGTGACGATGTCTCCCAGGAGCACTGGCCACACGGGACAGAAGGGGGGACCTATTGTAGGGAGACGAGACACGGACAGGAATCCCCGGGAGTTTCTGAGGGATGCAGGGTGGGGAATGCAGGTAGTGGGTCACCAAGGAGAAGGGGCCTCTGCGAGAAGCGGTGAGATGCAGCCGGTGGAAGTGCGCTCCTCGGGGTTGGGGGTGAGGGTCAGGGTTCCCCAGGGAGGGGGGCCGGAGGGGAGCTCCCCGGTACCACGCTGCAGGTGGGACCCCGAGCCCTGCCCTGCCCTGCCGTGCGCGGAAGGGCTGCGGGCGCTGCGCTTCGCGGGGCGGGCTCCCGCGGCGGGGGCGGCGGCGCCGGGAGGGCCGGCGCTGCGACGCCATCCGCATCGCCATGTGCCAGAACCTGGGCTACAATGTCACCAAGATGCCCAACCTGGTGGGGCACGAGCTGCAGGCGGACGCGGAGCTGCAGCTCCCCACCTTCACCCCCCCCATCCAGTACGGCTGCTCCCGCACG